>LPNX010804759.1:3181-48479 GCA_001517045.1 Pseudotsuga menziesii
GTCAGTTCATTCATTCCAAGATTACAATGTGCAACAATACAATGAGAAGAATCAGAATATTTACTAGCATCTTGGTTTTTACTGTCATCTTTCTTCTGGTTATGCTTGTCTTTGATGGAGTCCCACGAAGCCCAACACTGATCTGATGTGTGTCCAGTCTTTCCACAACGCTTGCACTGCAAATTCGATCTTTTGTTTCTGCCCCCTTTGCCTCTGAAGTTTGTTCTTTCTCGTCCTCTCTTGCTGCAATCTCCCTTGGAAAGGTCTTTGCCAGAGAGAGTGGCACCAACTATTGATGACAAAGATTGCATATTTTACAGTTGTTAGTGTCATTTACAATAATGAACATAATATGACAAAGAGAAATAGGAAAACAATAACCTCGTAGGTCTACAGTCTCTGCCAAGGTGAATACAATGCAAGTTTACAGGCTTCTTCAATACAAAATATACCAGTCACTAGTAATATATGATATATCAGTCACAACACAATATATCAGTCTCAGTATTCAGAATTTTTGAATATTGAGATCGGTCTTCAAGTAGGTCTTCAACAGGCTGTAGCAACACAGGCTTGCTTGATTTCTCAATACATAGGCAGCTCCATAGGTTCAATCTCAAATATCCAAAATGCACCTTGCAGCATTTCAGGAAGTAGACAGCAGCATGCATACACCAGCAACATGAATAAAAAGTTTCCAAACTCCATGCAGGCAGCACGCATACTTCAACGCAGTCTTCAGCAGTCCGCAATGCAGCACCAGGTAGTCTTCAAGGAAGCTCCACGCACAACTCTCAACTATGGAGAGGGACCCTAGCACTCTCCATGGTGGTAGCAGTCTTAAAAAAATGATTCCACAGCCTTCAAGAATGCAAACTTTACTCCAACGCAAGTGCTATCACCATTCACTAAAGACGTAGCTCTTCACCAGCGAGGAATTTGAAAGCAATCACCACAAGTGAACAACCATCAACAAGACTTCAACAGCTCACAGCTCAACTACAATAGCTCACAGTTCACTGATAGTTCAACGAGCTCAATTAGAATCTTCATCAACTCTGAATGCACCAATATCAAGCAATAGAAATGTATCGCAGCTCGCAGCAATGATAGCGCAAATTCAACAAGTAAGGAGAGGCCTCAACACCCAAACACAACTATTCACAGGATCTCCACATTGAGTCTTTCACATCACGACAAAGAATGGGATCACAAAAGAGAGAGATACACGAACTAGGGTTAATTTAGGGTTTATGAATCAATACTAATGGAACAGCACCAGCAACGTGCCAAAAATCTCCATGATACCCACATCTTTTAACACAATATCTAGCATGACTCCATATGCAGTCGAACAGAAGTCTGTGACAACAGGAATGTGCAACTCTAGCAATATTCACGCATCTGGCAGGTGGACATTGGAAGAATTCTTCATAGCTCCACCTCAAATCTCACATGGAACGTGCAGGATGAGGTCATAGGTGCAATGATAAACATTGAACAATTTTAATAAAATTTAATACCCAACGCTAGTTTCTAGCACCCAAACCACAAATTTGACAACAATCCAAGCTCCACACACTGGTCTCTACTAAGGTCCACAACACCATTCTTCAAGCTCCAACACAGTTCTTTAAGCTCCAGTAACTCGTAACATCCACGCAGTCTCCACAAAGACAAAGCGCAACAACCAACACAGTCGCAGCAAATAATGATTCAATACTTCAACGATATCAGCTCCAATATAAATCCAAAACTCACGCAGCATAATATATACTTAGCTCCAAAACTCACGCAGAAAAATATTCATCATGCTCACGAGATTCAGGCTCATACGCAGCATAGATACAGCTCTAATATGTTTATTCAGGCTTAGGGATTCACGATCTTTTGAACAAGATGGGTCGCATTTTATCAGCAGTGAAGGGTGGGGAAATTCAACTTAGGTTTAGGTATTTATTCCTTCACAAAAAAATTCAACAATAGCAGAAGAAACAAAGAAAGAAAACTCAGGCGGCTCCCCGCCAACAAAATCACGCAGGTTGTAGGGAAAGATGGAATACAATGGAAGATCGCAGTCACTCTATTAGGTCAAAAAAATTAGGGTTAGGTATACGCCACACATATGAGCGATAATTCATTCCTCAATGCAGCAACCAACAGACAATATCATACATCATTCCTCAATGCAGGTCAAGAAGAGAGCAGTCTGGCAAATGAGAAGAGAATAACACATACAAATGAATGCGCACAGGCTGGCAAAGAGAAACGCATGCAAATGGCAGACTGACGGAGCAGGCAGTCTGGCAATGGACTAGCAAGCAGAATGCCAGGACTGAAATGCAGCAGGCAGGAGTTATGGAAAATAGCCAAGCTCTGATACCACTGATAGGTATAACTCTCGATTCAATATTATTCATGGCTAATGCATACATTTATATATTACATGTGACGGTTGAGCTTCATCAACCTTTTCACCTTCCTATGTAACTGTTCAGCTAACTATTTATTTATTTATTTACAATATTATAATCCCGACGGATTATATTCTAACAATGATGAACACGATTTCCGAGCCTATGATCTCATGGTCGGAGCTAAGCAAGACTTGTACAGAGTCCAATAAGAAACACAGGGTCTAGCAGCAGGACCACAGCATGATCCAGCTTATGGTGGACGTGGAGGAGGATTCAGAGGACAAGGACATGGAGGAGGCTTTGGCCGTGGAGAAGGATTTGGCTGTGGAGAAGGCTTTGGTCGTGGTCGCAGACCAGTTACTTGCTACAACTGTGGAGTTGTAGGACATTATGCTAGAGACTGTCAGAGTCCCACCACCACATGTAACTATTGCAAATCTTATGATCACACTATAGAGGAGTGTCCTGCCTTGATAGCTAAGATCAGAGAACCTAAGCCAATAGCACACCAGAACATCCAGCTTATTGCTGCTGAGCAGGAAGAGCTAGAACCAAGAGTCAACATTGTGACTCGCAACAGTGTTTCCACTAGCGAGACATCGCAGGATACTGAAAAGAAACTTACAGGTCAGGAGTGGGTGCACAGAGCTCCTAACAAAGCAACACCACTTGACCTGCAGAAGAATAAACAGACATTTCAGGAAGCTAAGACTTTCCTTGATGACCCTATGCAATCAAGATCGTAGGTACCGCCATCTAGGGGCGTACCACAGCAAGCACCTTGTGGCGTTAGCCCTGTACAGATATCGCAGGCTACCACATCGGGTACATGCGATGAGGATGAGATGACAGGAAGTGTACATTCCTTCCTGCGGAGTTGCTTAAAACTTGTAATAAATGAGCAAGCTATCAGAGAAATCCAGCGCATCATAGATCAGTGTCAGCCATCTTCTTCTGTGAGCAGTACACAACGTGCTATTCATAATATTATGGGACATACCAGAACCGAAAGAGAGATGCGACTCACAGCACAGGTTGGAGAATTCGATATGGATGAGGTGATCCTAGATCTAGGATCAGACGTAAATGTTCTGACTAAGCAGACATGGGAACAGATGGGTAGCCCTAAGTTAGTCAGATCGCCTATTCATCTGAGATTAGCTAATCAGCAGCGAGTATCGCCCCTGGGTCGATTACCACAGGTGCCAGTTGACATTGACGGAGTTCATAGCTTTGCGGACTTTGAAGTTATAGAAATCATTGGCGATAGTAGACCATATCCAGCACTACTAGGCATTGATTGGGCGATCAGTAACATGGTTGTTATTGACCTAAAGAGAAGACAAATGACCTTTGAGGACGTGCAGGTCCAGGTCATTGCACCGTTGGATCTTTTTCAGGGTCCTAGATATATTGAACCTATCCGAGCAGAGGAAGAGGCACATAACATGGAGAGCCTCTATCAGATGACCACAAACCAGAGCAACTACATCAATCCGACTGTAGAAGGGAACATTAGTTGGCGATGCGACAGCTCATGCGCATCAGATTCAGATGTTGGTCTAGAGAACTGGCAAAACATACTTCACGAAGTTTCAGCGCGTAGATGCGCATACTTGACTAAGTCACTGCGATGGATTGGTGTAGAGATCAATGAGATTCCTTCATTTCATGGTCTAACAGATATCCAGGACTTTCTCAAACAGTTTGAACAACAAATTCCTCACGAGCAGAGGATCGCAACTATGGACCTTGCAATACGATCCACACCTGCAAGAAGGTGGTATGCACATAAAGAGAATATCGCATCATGAGATGATATTAAGAGATTGATGGCGATCAGATTTTCTATCGATAGAGAGTATGTCCAGCAGCAATACACAGGAGAAAGTGACCCCAGGTCACATATTCAGACATGTGAACAGAATTGGTCAGACATTCCCGAGGATGAATGGGTTCACCGATTCATTCACGCGTTGGACATAGTTCCAAGGAACTGGTATACAGAGACTGAACTGCGCAAGGGAACAACTACATGGCCACTTATGATAGACAGCTTTCTACTCACCTTCGCTTTTGAATATGAGTACCCAAGTGTTGATCAGGCCCTAGATATAATAAAGAGTAAGATATTTGAGGAGTGTACCCTATCAGTACAAACTCAACCTGACTGGGCCCTTCAGCTAAAAGATGCGCTTGAGTGCTATAACTTTGAAGCAGAACCAAAGGATGAGGACGAGGATCCTCGCAACACCAACATTCCAGAGTCAGAAGGGACTCGCGATGTTGAGGGACCACAGTTAGAAATTCTAGCAATCATAAAGCCCATCAAGATTAAAAAGATCAACATTGGCACAGACACAGAACCAAAGTTTGCCTCTATTGGAGACTATTGGAACGCTGAAACAATCGGACAGATTGCAGACTTACTACATGACTATCAGGACCTATTTTCCACCAAGTTCACAGAGATGAAGGGAATAGTCGAAGACCTAGGAGTAATGAGGATACCATTGAAGGAGGATGCTAGACCAGTCAAGCAGTGTCCATATAGATTAAATCCGTGCTATAAACGAAAAGTTAAGGATGAAATCGATAAGATGCTAGCAGCAGGCATCATTGAGCCCGTAGAAGAGAGCGAATGGGTTAGTCCCATGGTCGTACAAGAAAAGAAAACTAAAGGAGACATCAGGATTTGTGTCGATCTGCGTAAACTCAACGATGCATCGCTTCATGATTCATTTTTGACACCATTCACTGACAAGGTGTTAGACAACGTGGGAGGACAGGAGGTCTACTCCTTCACTGATGGATTTTCAGGCTATCACCAGATCAGAATCCATCTAGAAGATCGATCCAAGACCACCTTTGCAACAGAATGGGGCTCATTCCAGTATACGGTAATGCCCTTTGGCCTTAAAAATACATTAGCTATCTTTTCTAGAGTAGTAGTTGCTGTATTTAAAGAATACATCCATAAATTCCTAGAAGTTTATTTTGATGATTGGACTGTATTTGGACTAATTGACAAGCACATAGGAGATTTAACACTGATGTTAGAGAAATGTAGGCAGTACTTGATTTCTCTAAACTTGAAGAAATGTATATTTTGTGCGCCATTTGGTATTTTGTTGGGTCATATTGTTTGCAGACAAGGATTGATGGTAGATCCCGCAAAGATCGCCATCATTGTAAATCTCCCAGTACCCAACTCAGTCAAGCAATTAAGGACAGTACTTGGTCACACCAGGTACTACAGAAAGTTCATCAAGGGCTACGCAAAGATTACAGCATCGATGGAGAAATTGTTAAAGAAAAATGTAAAATTCCTATGGAACGAGGAATGTCAGCAAAGCCTAGACACACTTAAAGAGAAGATGGTTACAGCGCTCATCCTAGTATTTCCAGACTGGACTAAACCGTTTCATGTACATGTGGATGCATCTGGCATCGCACTCGGGGTTGTTTTAACGCAACCAAGAGAAGGGGATATTGATCATCCTATCGCATATTCCAGCAGAAAGCTATCGATAGCAGAAAAGAACTACACCACGACAGAAAGAGAAGGCTTAGCTATGGTGTATGCGCTGCAGAAGTTCAGGCACTACCTATTGGGTGCCTCGTTCAAGATGTTTACTGACCATTCCGCATTGAAGTATCTGGTCAATAAGCCAATGTTAGGGGGGGGAATCTACAGATGGTTACTCCTCTTTCAGGAGTATGATTTTGAAATCATTGTAAAACCAGGAAGATTGAACACCGGACCTGATCATCTGTTGCGGCTAGACTTAGGAAAAGAGCCAAGTAACCTAGAGGACAATTTGCCGGATGTGCAGTTGTTTTCTATCCAGATCACAGACGACTACTATGCCGATATCATTCACTTTATCACTACAGGATTAGAACCTAACGAGTTTACTAAGCAGCAAAAGAAGCAGTTGGTTGTTAAAGCAGCAGACTTCACCCTGATCGCAGGACAGTTATACAAGTTAGGTCCAGATGAAGTCCTGCACAGATGTGTGATGCCGCATGAAAAAGACGCTATCATCAGAGAGGCACATTCAGGAACCGCAGGAGGTCATTTTGCAGGAAAGCCGACTGCGCAGAAAATCCTAGCTGCAGGATTATGGTGGCCTACGTTGCATAAGGACACTAAGGACTTTCGCAGATGCTGCGATATTTGCCAGAGGGTAGGAAAACCCTTGCAACGAGATGAAATGCCACTGCGACCGCAGGTTACACTGCGCGCATTTGACAAGTGGGCTATAGACTTTGTAGGTCCTATCAACCCACCAGGAAAACGTACGGGGGAGAGATATATCATCACTGGAACAGAGTACCTCACCAGATGGGCAGAGGCCAAAGCAGTAAGAAATTGTGTGCTGCTACAGCCGCACAGTTCCTTTTTTAAAACATCATCAGTAGATTTGGATGCCCAATAATTTTGATGAGCGACCAAGGCACACATTTCTTGAACCGCACCATTGAGACCTTGATGGAAGAATTTCAGATTCAGCACCATAAGAGGACTCCCTACCACCCTCAGGCTAATGGTACGGTGGAGGCCTTTAACAAGATTCTAGAAAACGCTCTTACTAAGATCTGCAACAGCCAAAGGAATGATTGGGACCTCAGAGTTAACGCTGTATTATGGGCGTATAGGACCACATGCAAGAAACTTACAGGACACACACCTTTCAGCTTGGTGTATGGATAGGAGGCTATTATGCCTATGGAGTACATTCTTCCCAGCTTACGGATTGCTTAGATTACTGGGATGACTGATACAGACACAGTGGATGAAAGGCTAGCGCAGCTGCTTGCCTTAGAGGAAGACAGATTCATCGCTGGCTTCCATCAGAAAGTGCAGAAGGAACGAGAAAAATCTTGGCATGACAGACACATTAAGAGTAAGAATCTTCAGATCGGAGACCTAGTAATCCTCTACGACAGTAAGTTTATTAATTTTCCAGAGAAGTTCAAGACGCATTGGTTGGGGCCATACCAGATACAGCAAGTTACAGAGGGAGGTGTCGTTCAGCTCAGCAAACTGAATGGGGAGCTTCTTCCCACATTGATTAATGGCAGTAGGCTTAAGCTCTATTGAGATAGCCACTCCACCTCTCATCCCTAGCTTAGACAGCTTACGGCGGTGTAGATGTCCAGTGTAGTTGAAAGGAGGCATCACATCGGGAACTAGCCTACACCGACAGGTATTCTAAGTATGAGGAATCGCATAAGGACGGTTCATTTTGTGCAAGTCATCAGTGACTTGCGGGGAAAAAAAAAGGGGGGGCACTTAAGTTTTTTTTGAGTAGAGGATGCGGTGTTGCATCGCAACAAGGCAATGTCTCTCCGTACCACGTACCCACTTTCGCAAGGAAACAGAGGACTAGTCAAGTCACCTTCTGACAGGCAATTAATGAAGAAATGACCGGTATATCTTACCGTGGATTTGGTAGCAGTATAATTAATTTTCCAGATTTGGTAAATCTTCGACGAGACCGGCGCTTGTGCACACACACTTCGAGGGAAATTTGATCGGATTTCAGCATTTATTGAGGATCGGATGACGGGTGTGGTCTCGTCCATGCAATTAATACGACCGACGGATTTAGTCTAGATGACTGTTGCATCCGGGATTATCGTCTTCGGCATAAAAGCAGAAGTTATTCATTCGGGAGGGTTACACTTGCAATAATTCAAGAGCCGAGAGTTATAGAATGCATCGATCAGTTTCCGTGTGCAGAGCTAGTCTCGTTACAGAGTGCTATGATTTCTAGAATTTGCAGCCATTGCACATCCAGCGTTTTACACCGAGTGGGTTATGTCCGAGGAGGAACCTTTAGAAGACATGCTGAGACGTTTCGACCCTAGTGGCCGTATGTCCGCTATGACGACGCCACCCAGGGTTGTGAAATTAGGTACATCACAGGTCAGACAGCCGCCAAGGATGAAGAGTCAAGCGCAGGATGTAGAAGATGTCATCAAAGTCTCTGCTAAGGAGAAGAAGAAAGACGAGCCGATCACTGAAGAAAAGAAAGCAAAGCAGAAGAATGACGAGAATAAATCTCCCACCAGGAACAAAGTAAAAATGAGAAAAAGAAAGCAACGGGAGAAGTCAGCCGACCTATCTGATCAGCTAAGAGAAGAACAAGAGATCACTAAGGCAAAGAAACGAAAATCTGGTGATCAAAGGCAGCATGAATACCTAGAGCGATTCGCTGAGCAAAAATTTGAAAGAAGACAGCAGAGCCAACAAAGGCTAGAATTCCAGCATACAGACAAAGGCTTTCTCTCGGAACGAAATTCATGGTTTGTATCGCTATCACATAGAAGGCTCCAGGCCGGCCGACATGTTTTCAGAAGCCTGGAAGATACAGATTTATATCTCCCTTACAGCGCGAGCTCTAACCCAGATAGAGAGGAGTTCTCGTGATACCAGGGATTTGAATCCTTATGGTAAGCAAAAGATTAGCAGGTCTTGCAAGCGGCAAGACTGTGAGCATAACAGTGAGGAAAGGTAAGAGAGACCTATGAACTAAGTAACAGAGGACTCCAGTATTAGTCAAGCTATGCTTGAGTCGGCACAAGAGCGTGTCGCAGCGATGAAGGACGAAGTCGTAGGACTTTGGGAAAAGTTTCAACGGACTTCACAGGAAGCCAAGGAGAAGCTACAACAGGAGAAGCCCGCTGGTAGTGGCTCGGGGACGAGCCACAAGTAAGGGTTAGGGGACTGTTGGAGCAGGGTCCTGCAGCTACAGAAGAAGCTGCCAGTTTAGCGAATAGACAGTTTTGGCTGAGAGGAGATAAGGTAGAGCTACGACGCCGTAGCATGTTTCTAGCTGCAGAGCAGAGCTGGAAACCGTGACTTTTAGGACAGAGAAGTCAAGGAAGACAACAGTACCTGAGCGACCGAGAAGAGAGAGCTCACCCACTGCATTGAAGGCAGCGAAAAAAATAGGAGGGCTCAGCTACCCTCATAAAGGAAAAGGAGCAACGAGGCCGAGGTATTGAAGACGAAGGACAGAAGCAGGGAAGCGGTGCACAGTACCCATGGTCAGCACCGGGAAGCATGGAAGACTGCAGAGAGCTGTGGTGTGACGAAAAGCGGCTACCTCAAGTACAGATATGTCGATTGTCACTAGTTAGGGTTTTGGGTTACTGTTGGGACAGGCCCAGAGTGTTGTAATGGCGAGACCTTCGGGCCGCCTATAAAGGGATATATTTTGTATTGTAAAGGGTTGGTTCGTTCAGTTGTTAGTTGCTTTTGTAGATTATTAGACAGTTGTAGAAGCCGAGCTATGGTTCTGTTATTAACTATAGTTATCTTACTGTAACCAGAAGCTGGCTCATTGATCATGCATGTAACGATCTGCATGGATCGATAGAGAGGGAAGAGTATATTGTAAGAGGTGCAATATAGAGTAGAAAAGAGATCTAAGAGAGAAGGGCTCCAGGCTGTGTGCGGAGTTACCCAGAAGATCTCGAGCTGCATATGTAGTGCAGCAGAACTGTGTTTACCTTCCCCTAAGCTATAATAGAAACACAGTTCTGTGGACGTAACTTCCATCCTGGAGGTGAACCACGTTAAAATCGTGTGTTATGTGATTGATTTATGTGTTGTGTTTATTTGTTACATCTATCAGTTATCACATGGGCCTCGTTTACAGTTTAATGTATGTATGCGTTATTCAGTTTACAACACTATAGAAGATAAAAGCAAGTAGAAATCCATAAGTATTTTGTGTAAGAGTTTATTTACATTTCATCCCAGATAGTTAAGAGTCACAGAGTTAAGAAACCTTGTATATTGAGTCCCGTAAGTCGGAATGAGTAGCACTGAGAACGCTGAGCCGCAGCAGTAGGATATCGAAAGGAGGCGATACCGCACCAGCAGAGGAGCTACGGTGCGCTACGGTTATGAATGAGCATAGGAAGGAGTTACGCGTTACCTGAGGTGCGACGATGCGATAAGGACTAGAGTCTTTGCAAGTAAGAGGAAGTTGCGCATCGCAGACAGAGAGAAATCTCGCAGGCTAGAAGAGCTGCGAGACACCCAAGCTGCCACAGAACCTGGTCCAAGACACTTGAGTCTTTTTCCAACCCATTAGAATCACTTCGGGTGAGACTTCAGGTCGCTCTACAGTCTGTCGCCGAAAGGGCCAGTGAGATAGGGGTGTTGTTGGTTAAATACAGTAAACCCAGGTCTGCCCAAGCAAGCCAACAGAGGTAGACCAAAGGATATGCCAATCATGGATAAAGTTAGGGATAAGAAAATCAGAGTGACAATTGAAACTTGGGGAAGCCTGTGCGATGCAGTAGGAAGCATCATCGAAGATGGACAGTAAGCATGCAAGCGTAGGTGGATAGCTTTAGAGGTTTTACTCGATTTCTTAGGGTTTCCTATGCTAGAACCAATCAAAGAATCACCTTCACCCAAGCTAAAATTAGATGAAGTTGACCGATATTTTTCTGCAACCAAGGATAAAATTGAAGGTGTCCAACTTAACCTACAAGAGATCACAAGGTGGATCGAGACACCTAGTTCTGTGATGGTTAGGATAGATGTTTAAGTTGGTAAATGGAAAACTGTGAAGAAGAGGGAGATTGCATCTGAGATTTTGAGGGAAGAAATAAATCTGGAACAGGCTAAATCTCAGGATAATGATTTATTAATGGACTTAGAAAACAGGTGGTGTTCCTCCCTTTCCCAAACTTAAACTGTGTGATCTTGTAATCTCACATGTTGGGAATTTTATTTTGTTGCAATACTTTGTAATATAATTTAAAGGGAAAGATTTCACAAGTAGGGAAGAGGAATTTTTTATAGACTACATGTTGAAGTATTTCATATATGTGATTTATTATGTTGTTGATGATTAGTAAATGATTTCTGATACTAATTTGTTAAGTAGTATTATCTCTTAGATGTATTGAATATTTCTTAGCTTTTGGATAAACCTTATATAATATTTGGTTTGATATTTATTTGAGGCTGGTTGTGGAGACTGGTGTTAGCCTGCATATTTGTATGTTAATAAATGAAACCCCTTTTACCTATGTCTTTTTCAATCATCCAAACTTGGTTTCATGCCATATATCGACCTAGTCAAGTGGGCAGTTGACGATACAAGCCGTAAACAACGGTTTTTCACTAACCAATACTGGAGAAGGACAACGAAAGACATATCAGGAAATCTTGTAGTTTTGGAAAGATTGTAATGTTTTGCAATTGAATAAAATAACACTATTACTCATGTTATGTTATATGGTTATTTATTAAATTTGTTTCATCAATTTTGAGTTTTTCCTCTATAATTGTGGTATACTGATCATAGGTTGTTGATGTATTAAATGTGTTGATTTATATACTGATTGTGCATTACAATCTTGACATATGAAATGTACATTGAAAAAATGTATTTATTTAATTTACATACTCTTTTACTGCAACTAATGAATGGTTATCAACTCCTAATACTAATTTGTCAATTAGTATCACTTCATAGGATAGTTTTGTATTCATATAATAGTTTGGATAAGGCATTGCAATTTTATTGTTGATTTTCATTTAAAGTTCATTTAAGGAAATAAGAGTTGATCTAAAAAATTTATACGTTGAGTAATTATTTCCTAATATATAATAGTTGTCCTACCTAAAAACTTTCATAGTGAGTGTATCAGCTTCCTGAGACAGTTTAGTCTAGAACGCAATTATTTCAAAATTTCTTGGATGTTTCTTGAAACAAAAGCAGATCTCTTACATCAACAAGTGACCAAATAAAAACAATACATCTATAGAGGAAACAATGAGAAGCTTCAACCACAATTTGGTTTTAAAGACTTTGAAGGAAGTAAGCTTTCCTCTTGTTTCCAACGTTGGACAAATGGATTGCCCTGCATTCGGGAGTACCTGGAAAAAGAGAAAGGTGGAGAAATGTGAAGTCCTGAAAGAGATGTAACTCTTGATATTGTAATGAATGTAAGCCCTTCTCTATTAGTGTTTCCAATATCTATTGTAACATTTTGTAGGGTCATACCTTGGGATTTATGAATTGTTAAACCCCATGCCATACGAAGTGGTAGTTTCCTATGGGATCCCCTTGTTATAGGAGATATTGGAACATAAGTAGGATTAGAAGCATCCCATAATGGTCCTTTGTAATGGAGGAATTCAACAACAACAAAAGATGGTAAGCTAGGAGGTTGTTCATTGGAGTTGTAGACAATGTCAATGAATTTTTCAAGTGAGCCGTTAACAAGCCTTGCTTGAACCCATAAATTATCAGTTAACATGACTTGTTGACCAATAGCAAGAAGGACCTTTAATGGAAACTGCTCGTCATAAATGGATCCGTGGGCATGTTTGTTCCTTTGTTCTACAAAGCAATGTGTAATTGGCATATTAAGTTGTTTGAGCATGTGTTTGTTGTGCAGTGCAACCAAGCTATTGGTGGGATATAAGTGGATAGATTGTTGAAAAGAACAGTTTTCCACATCTGAAATGCATGAGGTTTTTCCTGTCATTAGGAGTGCCCAGTCTTCAATAGTTGGTGTTTCATTTTGAAGGTTTAGCAAGAGTTGGTGAAATGCAGTTTGAGAAGGGCTATTTCCTTGTTTTCGAAAAATCGTTTCCAGTGTGATAAAAGTATCAAATGTATGCCAAAGAGTCATTCCAACAGATGAGCCTGCATACATGGGAATGTCCTTTACAGGAGGCAATTTTCTAAAGTCACCAACAAGGATTATGGAACAACCACCAAATGGGATTGTACAATTCGAGGGGAAAGCTTGACGTAAGCGTGCGTCAATTTGAGTTAACATTTTTGGTCCAATAAAGCTCATTTCATCTATGAGAATATAGAAAATATGACGGAGTTCTTTTTGAAGTTTTGAAATGGATTGGCCTTCAAGGGGGTGCATTTCACTAATGGATATTCAAAGAGCATAATGTATTGTAGATGCATGTATGTTAAAAGCAGCAACACCAGTTGGAGCAAGGAGAAGGAGTGGGGAGGCACTTTGTTCAGATGCAGTTTGCGGTGCAGATTTCAAGCAAGATATGAGGTAAGATTTACCGTTTCCTGCAGTACCTTGAATCACCATTTTGAGTGGTTGAGCCAGTGTAGTGTTTCTAAAATGGAAAATGACAAGATTAAAGGCTATGTGTTGTGTGGGAGACAAGGAATCAGGCGAATTGGACAATGATAGGGTGTCTTCATGTAGTTGGGTGGACAAGCGATTGAGGTCAATGAATGATGTTGTTATCTCATGCAAGTGGGTGGTTATATTGTTATGTGTCCAATTGTGATTTTTGTCAAAAACATGATGTCCAAACATTTCAAGGTCATCAATTTGAATGTTGTTTCCTGGTTGCATTTGAAAGAGAAGTTCCCTGGTTGTTTTCTTGTTGTTGTACCTTGTTGATCGATCATATTTGTCATTTCAACTCTACTTTTGTTCCAATATGAGCGTGTTCCATGTAATGAAGACCCAAACCTTGCGACCTGCTCACTAATTTTCTAATTAGGCATGTCTTGCAATTGGTTAACAAGCTCAAGTATTGTCGGAGGTAGTGTTTCTTCAAGATTAATTTTGACAAAAGTAGAGGCAGTAGCATTACTTCGATGACGTATAATTAGATTGTATATGTAGTACCGGAACCGAGGATGTTGGTCAAATCTGTTGTCATGATAGTGAATTAGGTGAAGTGAATATTCATGCATATCAACCTCATGAATTCGTGGTTGTTTAAGCATTGTTTCACCTGTGGGGAACAAAATTGGAAAATCCATGGAAAGAAGGCCTTCTGTGTTGTACTCATTGATAGGGGAAATTCCTATAGGGGGGCAATCAATGGAAGGTGGTAGTGGGATATTTGGTATGTGTAACAACTGTCTAAATTCTTCAACCTCAGTTCTAGCATTAGTTTGTGTTGAAATAAACGAGGATTCTAATTCATAGCATTCAAATGCATTCGATGGTTGAACTGTAGAGGACAAGATTTGCTAATGAGATAATGTAGCATTGCTATTAACATGCGGACTCCAAGGTGAAATGTCTGTTGAAAAAATAGGCAAAGAAGCTAATGCAATTGGGTTGACCTATACATCCTTGTAGTATGGGCCATTTGTCATTTTGTATTGAAGGGCAGCAAGAACACGTGTTCGACTAATAAACAGTTCATATGGATTGTTTTTAGAGTTGCATTTGTGAACAACAAGGATGTTAAGTTCTGATATTAAATGGGGTAGGTATTTGGCAATATTGGAAATGTCTTGGGGGAAGCAAATAGTATGTCCAGAATATTTATATTGACCACCATGAGCATGTGTAACTTGTAAGATTAGGTTAGCATGACTAATGAGCATTTCTTCAACTTGTGTAAGTACTGCAAGGACAGTTGGTTGGATTCCTGGGTCCATATTGTTTTCCAATGAAAAGCGATGGCCTTTTCATTCTAGAATACAACGAGAACAAGTGTATGCATCATGGAACTTTTTCATTACAATACCAGGGTAACATTATTTGCAAATCAAGAAAACATGCATATCAACCAGTTGGTCCATTTTTTTACAGAATCGTTGATGTGCATCATCGAGGCAGGTGTTCGATGGATTTAGCATATGGGAAGGAAGTGAATCTCTGTCAAAAGGTTCTCCAAGAGAAATTGAAGAAGACATATCCACAGGTAGACAAGAAGCTCTGTAAAGAAGACGTTGCTTCTTGTTATTTTTATCTATTTTCTGTGCATATACAACTCTTCTTCATGCATTGGCTTGTTCATTGTTATGAGCTGGCATAATTCCTACAAGAAAATTGTAAAGTTGTCAAAGAATTAGAAGCTTTGATTGCTGGCAGCGACACATTTTCTATATGTATTATTTGCAAAGTATATCGATATAAAGCAGAAGATAAAAAGAAAATGTTAACTGATTGCATATTGGGAACTAATAATGTACCTTCAAAAAAAAATTATGGAATATTTTTTTTCTTTCAAGTCCTACCTTGATAATTGTAAGAAAGAAGAAATATAAAAGAAAAAAGTGTAGCATGAAAAAGGATATATGAAAAAAAATATATTATTGTTCTGTATGGAAGAATGAAAACTTGTGCTAAGAAACAAGAGAAGAAAGTTGTTTATTTAATAAATAAACACAATAGCAAATTAGCATTGTATTCAGAAGTTACCATATAGGTTGCATCAACAATTTAGGTAAAAAGTGTTAAGTGATAGCTTGTAGAGTGGAAGTATGAGATTGCAAAATAGAAGTGCTAAAGGAGTTAAAAAAAGACCCTGCTATGTTGAAATATGAAATAAGGACTTGAAATAGACAATTGAAAGCATTCATTACAGATAATAAAGAATATGCTTGTGTATTAGGTCGAAAAACCTATATATTTATGTATCCATCTAAAATTGTCGATTATGTGTTTTCAACCATGAAAATTAAAACTTTTAGGCATGCAATTACGCAAAAGGTCTCTATTCTAACTGAAAGAGTAAGAAGTATTTTTTTGCTGCAGATCCTCTAGACTTTCAACAATTGATGTTGATTCAGTTGAGAGAAGACACAGGTCTTTTGCAGAGATGCCCATGAGTTGGTTTGCAACATCATCAAAATCTATCACACCATGAAGGTATCCAGTGACATCTTCCAAGTCAACCTTTAGTATGTATCAGTAGTCACATTCAAGAAACTCCCCATCACATTTACCACAATGCCAAATGTCTCCAACTTTGTGGGAAATTTTTTTCATGCATTGTATACCATAAAAAAAAAGAGGGCATGCAAGGAAATGAAAGTCATCCATGTTAACATTTGTGATGGTTGCAACAAGAGAGAACCAAACAGGTTTTTCAGATGATTGGTGATCTTGTAGTTCATTGATGGTAATGATTTTACGAGGAGCAGAATGAGAGGCATTGAATTTTTGACTCAAAGATGGTGATGCTGAACAAAATCCATTGTCATGAAACCATTTCTGGAGAACTTAATTTTGTTCAATATTTGAGTTTAGAAAAATAGTAGTGTTGAAGATAGTGCCAACAGTTTTTCCATTAAAATCTGTAACACGACTGCCTTTGATTTCTATAACTGGAGGAGTAGGTAAACCACGAAGGTTGGCAATCTTGGCTCCTTGAATTTGGAAATGCTCTCCCTAAAGTGTTATTTCGATACTATAGCCTGACATGTCACGGAGTCCAATGGTCCGCCAAACAGTCTCAACACCATCCCGTTTTCGTATCATGGATGTAGGTGAAACTGAAATGACAAGTCCAACAAGGTCAACCATTGAATTTACCGGTATAGTTTGAATCTCCTTAATAGTTTTAAATTTAAAGCAATATAAAGTTATTAAGGGGTATTAATCTAAGCATGGTTGGCTGGTTTAGGAGGAACATAGGAAAATCTCATTATGGCTTTTCAAATGGTTGAAAATTGGATTGGATTCTTTGACTGTGTTATTTGATACTATGTACACTATTCTTATTTGTATTTGGTCATACAAAGAGAGTGTCAATTCATTGAATGTAGATATATCTATTTCATCATGTGAAGCATTAACAAGGTCAAATCCAAACACTTTTCCAGACCCTCGTTGGTTGCCATATTCATGTATGTTTGTCTTGGTAGTAACTCGACCTTGAATGTTCCAAACTTTGCTAGAAGAGGAGAGTGATGTGAATGGGATAGTCGATGTAGCCAAGCCAGGGTTTTCATTTATTGAGATAGGGTTGAATGGAACAGAGGAACTACTCTACGAGGGAGAAGGTACAGGTACGTGGTAAGGTGCAGGATCTCCAATAATCGTTGCATCCACTGTGACAACTTCAAGTGCAAGCAATGTGACAGTTCTGTGAGAAGAAGTATGTTAGAGTTCAATGGGAGAGAAAAACATTGGATGCATGAACAGTTTGAAATTGATTAAGTGGGAAAAAAAGAATGAGGAAATTAAACGTACATTACATTATGTACAATTTTGCATGTACATTGGGTAACTTTGATTATAGTTCCTTATTTTAGTTATCCATATTCTATAATACCACTATATATAACTAGAAGCAATAGCTAATGCTTGTGAAGGTCGTCAAAGATAGAAATTCAGAACCGAATAGATGATGAGTTGAGTGAGTTCGCTTGGTTTAATGAGGAGACCTGTAGCAGCAGAAAAAGGTTGACAACACCATGTAGCATTAGTGAAATAGAATATTCAGTTAGCATAGTCTCCCTAAAGTGATGGTTAGTTTTTACTGTGGAATGAAACATGGCATGAACAAAAAAAAATTGCAATGTAACATATTCATGTGACCTAACTATTTGTTATAGATATTAAATGTGGACTGTGACAAACATAGAAGCACGCCTTCTGGGCCAAGTTTTTAATCTATTTTTTCTTTGTTTTGTTGGGTGAAAGTTGAAACCCGAAAAGGCAGCGAAAAGTTGAAATTAAAGAGTGCAACTGAAACTTCGGAAATAGAAAGTTTAGGAAAGTTTGGATTTGGTGTTTCAGGATTTCGCATTCTGCACAACGAAAATCGAAAATCAGAATGAAAAATATTTGAACTAAAAATGTATTGAAGTTGCACATTCCGCATGTCGTTCTTCAGATAGTGGACGAAAATAAATTTGCAAAGAAAAACATTAAAGCTCGGATTTTCACGTGAGGAAACCGGAAGTCGGAAAGCACGAAATGTTATATGCGAACATGTAAATTCCGATTTTTGCTTTCCGCTTTCTGATTTATTCAAAGCGAAAAATCGGAAGTCGACAAGAAAGAAATTAAAAATCCGGAATCCACATAGGCGGAAGGCAGAAGCCAGGAATAGATTTCCCTGATGAGTTGAAAAAACGGATTCCCGCATTTCGCAGTGAAGAAAGAGGAATGTGGAATTGCTTCCCAAGTTCTGTTTACATAAATAATTGTTATTATACTTATTACTGTATTTATAATTTATTTACTTGTTTTTTTAGTTGAATCAACTTCATTTTGTTAAAAAAAATTAAATAAATTATTATGCAAAAAAAGGAATAATAAAGTTTTATATTGTTGAACATTTAAATCTGCCAAATTTTCCTATATGTAAATTAAAAAATGTATCGAAGTCCCGCATTCCGTGCTTGGGAAAGTAGAAAGCGGAAGAAGATTATTTTGCGAGAAAAAGACCAAAGTTTCTATCTCCGCATTCCGCAATGCGGAAACATGAGTCGGAAAAATGAAAAAATAAAAAAGGGACAAAAACTTCTCCGCCTTCCACATTCTGGATAGCATAAAGAGGAATGTGGAAGGCAAAAGAGCCCACTGTTATAGTGGCCTTGTGGCTTTAGGCTGAGTTCCTTACCTAAAACAAGTGCATCATAAAAACTAATACCTATAATTTTATTGATATAGCATGAGTATTACACCATTATGAATCCACATAACCAATACAAGTCAGTCATTTTGCAATAGAGTAGGAGTCAGAGTCAATTAAAATAGGGCAAGGGTGTTTCACCATCTAAGCAACATTTTCATTTAGCCAAAAAACTAATACCTATCATTTTTTTGAGAGAGCATGACATAACCAATACAAGTCACAATCGTTTTGCAATAGAGCAAGAGTCACATTCAATTAAAATAGAGAAACGGTGTTTCACCATCTCATAAGCAGATTGAATGAATATTCAAAACAATTAAGAAGACCTAAGGAATACCTGCAAATTTAAGAAGGTGTGAAAACCTCTTTTGGAAACACTCTAGTGTAAATGAAACGCAACAAAATCAATATAAGCAAATCAAAGGAAAACAGTAAGAAATAGTGGTTACCCGAAGGCCTGTTTATATGTGCAAAGCAAAGGCGGTGCAGCAGCGAATGTGGTAAATTGAGTATTATAAAAAGATCTTGGAGATCGTCATAAGGTGATAAAAAATGAAGATATATGCCTATGTATGAATCAAATGACAAACTTTCTTGCATTAATGGAGAAAGAATGCATTGATGAAGAATTAATGTGGACGAAGGGACATGGGCAAAGTGTATTACATCGACTGAAGCAACAATGAAATGAAACCACAACCAAATTGACCCCACAAACTAAGAGCCTAAAGGCAGAAAATCCCTTGAGAAAATCTTAGCCTAAACCCAGATAAACTGTTGGATTGAAACATTCGCAAAATTTTGGCAAGGGCTATGCTGAATTGAGAGAAATGAACTGCAGTCAAGGACAACGAAACCCTGTAAAAAAAATTTCCAAGACCAATCGTTTAGGGAAACAGATAGAAGTGTAGTGAAAACACGCAAAACACCTGTCACAAAAACATGGTAAACACCAACTAGGAAGAAGGATCCACAACTGAAAATCAATCCATGCACGCGCAATACCAGTCGTAACACAGACAAAACCTATGGTCTACACGACAAAAGTTCCGGAATCGAGATTGCAGAATCTGTTGATGTATTTGTAACTTCGGAATGTATTCATCTATGTATCTTATGTATTGTAACCCGATGTTTATTCCGGGATGTATCTATTATGTATTTGAGTCATGTTGTCATGCCCCGATGTTCCGATCGGGAGGATCAATAATGTAAACAAGTCATGTCAAGTCATAGTGGGTAACTCTCCGATTGTGTAAGAGTTAAAGTCCCCATAGTTCCGGGGCACTAGGGTTATTAGACACTCCTAGAGATGTCGGATCTAGTAAGTAATTGTTAAGTGAGGCCGACATGTTGGATTGCACTTCAAGTGAACGAAAGAATATAAATAGAGAGTGAGCCTCTCTATTTATCACACACATCACTCACACACTCAAGTGTAGCGCATAGTTGAGGAAGGAGAAGACACTGGGACTAGACAAGAAGAAGATTACTGCTGTTGGGAGATCACTTACTGTTTTGGTGCTGATTCTATCTCTGAGGAAGTTGCGGGGTTTTCCCCATTTATGGTTTCCCCGATCAAAAACATTGTGTTCATTGTCTCTTGTGTTTGATTGTTGTACTTGTTATTCTCTCAGTAAATATCCTAACATAATGCTAGCATAATGTTGAAAAACTAACATGGTATCAGAGCTAACCTGAGAAGAAGACACTGTGTAGATGCGGGAACTAGGGATTCCTAGTTTGTGGACCTTCCTCCATAGATATTCAGCAAAAGTAAGGTGGAACAACTCTCCTCCTTAGGGTGCATCTTTCTGTCGAAGCAGAATCCAATTCTGAGGTTTTTCAGTTTTGGACCTGTCACTACTGTCGTAAATTAGGGCTTTTCACAGAAGAGGAATTTTTCAGTGAGCCCATGCCTGGATTGATCTGCTCCCCAAAATCGAAGTTAGGGACAAATTTCAAGGCATTTGGGTGGACAGAACTCTGAAAAAGCAAAACCCTAATTTGCTCCTGAACCATCTCTGCAGGATTTCAGCTCAAGTTTCAGATCCGACATCTTGAACCTGGTAAGATCTAAAATCTTTTATATTTCCATTTGAGGTTCTCATTTAAGATGTCTCATCATACCAAGCTTGATGAAAAGCTTGAGGGAGCTGATAACTTGCGAGCCTGGAAGTATAGGATCTCCCTGGTCCTGGAAGAGAATGAATTAGACTCCTACATCCATGAGGAGGTTCCAGTTCTAGAGGGAGATGAGGCAAAGGCCTTACATAAGAAGAACATGGTTATGGAAAAGAGGATCATTGTTGATTCTATCAAGGATCACCTTATCCCACAGGTGTCCTCTCTCAAGACACCTAAAGCTATGTTTGATGCCCTAACCAAGTTGTTTGAAGGGAAGAACATAAACCGAAAAATGACTCTAAGGAACCAACTGAAGAATGTGAAGATTCAAAATGCAGAGACTATCCAGTCCTACTTCACAAGAGTTTCCCAGATCAAGGAATAGTTAGAAGCTATTGATGAAGAAGTGGAAAATGCAGAGATTGTGATGCCTACCTTGAATGGCCTCCCTAGGTCATGGGATTCTTTCATCCAAGGAATCTGTGCAAGAAAGAAGTTAGTCAAATTCAGTAGACTATGGGAAGAATGTTCTCAAGAAGAAGCACAGATAACAGCTCGAGAAGAGAAGATGGGAAGTGAAGACCAAGCCCTCACAGTTCACTCCAAGAGAAGCAGAAGAAGAAATCCTCATTACTCCAAAGGTAAGAACTCTCATTCTAAGGATAACAATAGAAAGGATTTATCTAAAGTAAGATGTTATACATGTGATGAAAAAGGACACTATGCAAAAGGCTGTCCTAAGAAAAGGGTTCATTCTCATAAAAGGAAGGGGAACAAAAGAAGACGTCATGCTCATGCGGCAGAGGATGATGAACCATCCAGGAAAAGAACCAGATATGAAAGTGAAGACTCTTCAAGTGAGGATGAATATGTTTTGATTTCCGCTCTCACAGGTAACATTACTCATGGAATTGATGATTGGCTTATAGACAGTGGGGCTTCCAAACACATGACTGGATTCAAGGAATCCTTTGTAAGACTATCAGAACATGACTCACCTCACAAGGTGAAACTAGGAGATGACTACCAATATCCAATAAAAGGTAGTGGGGAATCCTCATATAAGCTAGACTCGGGTAAGTCTCTAACCATGAAAGAAGTATTGTGCCTGCCAGGACTCAAGAAGAACCTTCTCTCCATATCAGCATTGGATGCAAAAGGAATGAGGGTTGCATTCATAGATGGTTAAGTCATTATGTGGCCTAGAGGAAAGACTATCGATGATGCGGTAGTGATTGGAGAATAAGAAGGATGTTTGTACAAATTGAAGGGCCATCCAGAACAAGCCTTGGTCCATGACACAGTAGAGCCAAATTAACTCTGGCATAGAAGGCTTGCACATGTGCATTACAGAGCACTACCTATTGCAAGCAAAGCTGTTGAAGGTCTTCCAGAATTCCAAGCAAAACATGATGGGGTTTGCAAAGGATGTGCGAAAGGGAAGAATACAAAGAAGACATTTCCCAGCAGTGAAAGCAAAGCCAAAGGCATACTAGAAATCATCCACTCCGATGTATGCGGTCCTATGTCATCAAACTCACTAAGCGGGTATGCATACTATGTTTCTTTTATTGATGATTTTTCTAGAAAGACATGGGTTTATTTCATGAAGAACAAAGATGAAGTATTCAGTAAGTTCAAGGAATTCAAAGCCTTGATCAAGAACCACACTGAAAATAAGATCAAGACTTTTCGATCAGATAATGGCGGAGAATTCACTTCAAATGAGTTCAAAGAGCTATGTAAAGAATCAGGGATTAAGAGGGATTTTTCCACTCCTTATAATCCACAACATAATGGGATTGCGGAACGGAAGAATAGAACCATCATGGAAGCTGCAAGAGCAATGCTTCATGATCAAGATCTTCCTATGAATCTTTGGGCTGAAGCTACCAGAAAAACGGTGTATGTACAGAACCGTACTCCACATAGAGTACTTGAGAACAAGACTCCTGAAGAAGTCTTCTCCGGCAAGAAACCAAAAGTCAGCCATCTCAGAATATTCGGCTGTCATGTGTACATACACATTCCAAAAGAAAAGAGAACAAAATTAGATCCTTCAGGAAAGAAGGGCATATTTGTGGGATACTCTGAAAGCTCGAAGGCTTACAGAATCTATTTCCCAGGATACAAGAAGATTGACATTAGCAGGGATGTGACATTTGATGAAGACACACCTTACAACAAATCCAGAAAGAGACCTACTGAAGAAGCAGAAGTACCCAAAATTCATGACACAACAATGAACAAAGAAGATCAAGAAGAAGATCAAGATTTTGAGGAACCACAAAGACCTGTAGATCCACCTCTAGAGAAGAATCCTCATAAGAGGAAACCGGCTTGGGTACGTGAACTTATCCAAGGTGCAGAAAGATATGGGGCTCCAGAAGAGAATCATAGAGAAAGAAAGAGGACCAGATCTTGCTCTGGGTATGTAGCCTTACTATGTGATTTCATTGATAAAGAACCTTCCAGTTATGAAGAAGCAGTAGAACAGAAAGAATGGAAGGATGCTATG
Source organism: Pseudotsuga menziesii (assembly GCA_001517045.1). Lineage (NCBI taxonomy): Eukaryota > Viridiplantae > Streptophyta > Pinopsida > Pinales > Pinaceae > Pseudotsuga > Pseudotsuga menziesii. Next base: position 26,607 of record LPNX010804759.1, read on the forward strand.
ATAGAAGAATATCAATTGATCATGAAGAATGATGTTTGGGATGTTGTCCCAAGACCAGAAGGGAATTCAGTTGTAACTTCCAAATGGATCTACAAGATCAAGCATGATGCAGATGGTAGCATTGAAAAATATAAAGCAAGATTTGTAGCTCAAGGTTTCTCTCAGAAGGAAGGGATAGACTATGAAGAAACCTTTGCACCTGTAGCCAAATACACTTCCATCAGATCAGTACTTGCTCTGGCTGCAGTGATGAAATGGAAGATACACCAGATGGATGTCAAGACTGCTTTCTTGAATGGTGTAGTGGAAGAGGAAGTGTATGTAGAACAGCCACTCGGTTTTGAGACACATGACAGAGAGTCTCATGTATGCAGATTGAAGAAAGCCCAGTACAGTTTTAAACAGGCACCCAGGACCTGGTACGGGAGAATTGATAGCTTTCTATCTAGTTTGGGCTTTACCAAGAGTAAAGCAGATTCCAACCTTTACTATAATATTAAGGATGGAAACCCAGTGATGCTTCTACTGTATGTAGATGATCTATTTGTGACAAGTATGGATGGGTTGATTACTGATATGAAGAGAAAGCTTTCTGCTGAGTTCGAAATGAAGGACTTAGGGATGATGCATTACTTTCTAGGTATGGAGGTGTGGCAGAGTGCAGATGGAATCTTCCTTGGACAAGGGAAGTATGCAGTAGAGATCCTGAAGAGGTTTGGGATGATGGACTGCAAGGCTATGACCACACCTATGGCATCGAACCTGAAGCTATTGAGTGATGCTTCATCAGATTCGGTTGATGCTACAATGTATCGTCAGATGATTGGGTCATTGATGTATCTGATGAACACGAGACCAGACATTTGCTTTGTTGTGAACACCTTGAGCCAGTTCTTGACAAATCCAAGACATGTTCACTTGATTGCTGCAAAGCATATTCTGAGGTACCTAAAGGGTACAATTGATTACGGGCTCAAGTACGATGTGAATCAAAAGATTAACCTGGAGGGTTATGTTGATTCAGATTGGGCAGGCAGTGCCATTGATAGGAAGAGCACTTTAGGGTGTTGCTTCAGTATGGGATCAGGTGTGATCTCTTGGTTTAGCAGGAAGCAATCCTGTGTGGCACTGAGTAAAACTAAAGCAAAGTATGTTGCAGCTTGTTCAGCTATTTGTGAGGCAGTATGGCTGTGGAAGCTACTATCCGATATATTTGATCTCCAGTTGGATGCTACTTGTATACATTGTGAAAATCAGAGTTGCGTAAAGTTGTCAGAGAATCCAGTGTTCCATGACAAGTCTAAGCATATCGAGATCAAGTATCACTATATCAGGGATATGGTGCAGAAGGGAGCAGTGAAGCTCCAATATGTTGCGACGGAGGAACAGATAGCTGATGTATTGATGAATCATTTGGCTAGGATGAAGTTCGAGTACTTCAGGGAGAAGCTTGGTGTTCAACAGATCGAGGTGTCCTCCAAGAGAAAGTGATGAGACCCATAGCCATTCTGACATGGTGAGAGGATTGGTTCTTTCCATGGTCAGATGTAAGGGCCGAGCCATTCTGTCATGGTGATAGGGTTGCTCCCTTCCATGTCAGATATGAGTGCTGGACATTCTATCGAGTAGGACAGATGTAAGGGTAATTGCCATTCTAGGAATGGAGGCACCTGGTTAGTTACCAGGACAACTCATTCTAGGACTGAGAAGCCATTCTATTGTGATAGAGGGATGTGTTCCCACTTGATCAGATGTAAGGGCTGAACCATTCTGTCATGGCTAAAGGATTAGATTCCTTCCATGTCAGATGTAAATGTTGGCCATTCTAATGAGCAGGTCAGATATAAGGGCAACTGCCATTCTGAGAATGGAGGCACCTGGTCAGTTACCAGGTAGCTCAGTCGAGGACTGGGGGCCATTCTGATATGACTGTAGGATTCATTCCTGCAAGATCAGATATGAGTGCAAGCCCTTCCATCATTGTGAGCAGGATGTGTTCCCGCCTGGATGGATGTGAGTGTTGTGCCTTTTCACAGATGATAGTAGATGTGCCTATCATGCTGGTGATTGTAAGTGCAGTGCCTTTCCACAGATGATAGTAGATGTGCCTATCATGCTGGTGGATGTGAGTGCAGTGCCTTTCCACAGATGGTAGTAGATGTGCCTACCATGCTGGTGGATGTGAGTGCAGTTCCTTTCCTCAAATGGTAGTAGATGTGCCTACCATGCTGATGGATGTGAGTGCAGTGCCTTTCCACATATGATAGTAGTTTGTGCCTATCATACTAATGGATGTGAGTGCAGATCCATTTCACAGATGGTAGTAGATGTGCCTACCATGCTGGTGAATGTGAGTGCTGGGCCTTTCTGATATGATTATAAGATTGGTTCCTACATGATCAGATGTGAGTGCTGGGTGTGCCTTTCTGATGAGTAGGTCAGATGTAAGTGCTGGGCAAAAACCTACATGATGGCTACGCCTACAACCAGCATGAAAAAGGGCTGGCTCTGTAGAACTTCCTGTGACGAGAAGAATCATGAGATAGCACCAAGGATGATCCAGATCGAGTGATGATCGAGATCCAGTGATGATAGCCAGCAATGATTGAGATCCAGTGATGATCCATATCGAGTGATGATTGAGATCCAGTGATGACAGCCAATGATGATCCAGATCGAGAGATGATCTAGATCCAGTGATGATGCCTCATGATGATCCAGATCGAGTGATGGTCCAGATCTAGTGATGATGTTCCATGATGATCCAGATCGAGTGATGATCTAGATCCAGTCCAGTGATGTTGATCCAGATCGAGAGATGATCCAGATCCAGTGATGATGTCCCATGATGATCTATATCGAGAGATGGTCCAGATTCGAAGGATGAAGATGAAGATGACTTGAAGACTCAGAAGACTCGAGATGCAGATGACGAGATGATCCAGTTGATACAAAGAAGAAGACCAGTGCTGAAAATTGTGTCGAAAGAATACCTTCCTAGTTAAGAGGGAGTGTTGATGTATTTGTAACTTCGGAATGTATTCATCTATGTATCTTATGTATTGTAACCCGATGTTTATTTCGGGATGTATCTATTATGTATTTGAGTCATTTTGGCATGCCCCGATGTTCCGATCGGGAGGATCAATAATTTAAACAAGTCATGTCAAGTCATAGTGGGTAACTCTCCGATTGTGTAAGAGTTAAAGTCCCCACAGTTCCGGGGCACTAGGGTTATTAGACACTCCTAGAGATGTCAGCTCTAGTAAGTAATTGTTAAGTGAGGCCGACATGTTGGATTGCACTTCAAGTGAACGAAAGAATATAAATAGAGAGTGAGCCTCTCTATTTATCACACACATCACTCACACACTCAAGTGTAGCGCATAGTTGAGGAAGGAGAAGACACTGGGACTAGACAAGAAGAAGATTACTGTTGTTGGGAGATCACTTACTGTTTTGGTGTTGATTCTATCTCTGAGGAAGTTGCGGGGTTTTCTCCATTTATGGTTCCCCGATCAAAAACAATGTGTTCATTGTCTCTTGTGTTTGATTGTTGTACTTGTTATTCTCTCAGTAAAGATCCTAACATAATGCTAGCTTAATGTTGAAAAACTAACAGAATCAGGGACCCAACTAAAGTGCACTAAAAAAAACAAAAATTGATCAGCATAGATGCATGAAAAAAAAGGTAAGGACAATCAATCAATCATGCGTAGCAACAGCTATAACAAGCAGCCATTTGGTCAGCATGGGAATGACTTCTTTTGAGTGGACATGTTTGACAGGGAAACCGAGACACAACACATGTCTAGTCTCCATTCGCTAAGCCGACATGACACGTGTCAGAATGTTAATGACGAGGGAGACGAGGAATCTTTTGAGATTGTGTTTCCATTGTGAAAACACCTATAGCGTAAATATAGGGTCATGCCCAATTATGGACTATGTGTATCGTTATTCAAACAATAGTCAACAAACTATGAACGAGTTGTGTAAGAGTAGGGTCAAAACATAAAATATTGGCTATAAATACCATTTTGTAAACCGACATCACAGGGTAATATATATTATCTCACTTCTTCATTCAAGATAATTGCATATTAAGAGGGGCAAAAAATGCAAGTGAGGACTGTAACTGTAAAGAGGGAAAAAAACTTAGCAGAGTGAGAGTTTTTTTTTTTTTTTTTCAAAAAGAAAAAAGCTTGTACTTGTTATTCTCAATAAGAATCAAAGGTCATCAGTACAATCTTCCCATAGGAGGGTTATAGTAGATGGAGAAACGAATCCAAGTGACACCATGAGAGCACTGCCAGGGGAAAGGCAGAACAGAAAAAATGAAGATTCCCATCAGATAACTGTCTCATCATATAAGTGGACTGTCTCTTCAGCAACATCTACCGAGTGCCAAAGGGCTCTAATCAGCAATCTAAAAGTGATCACTCCTGGAATATCAAGACATAAAATAAAGAGGAGAGTAAAATCCCCTCACCATGCTCAAAAGAGCTAAAAAATATCATGAGAGACCAATTGGTTCTCGAAATATTCCATATAACTGCCTGTACCCTGGCGAAATGAGAGAGCAGTTTTAGAGAGACGGTCAGCAGTCCGATTGTGCTCTCGGTAAATGTGGGTGAACAACAAATCCTGGAAGCTAAGGATTAGCTTTTTTGTCTCCCTGCACCAGTGAAGGAGATCTAGAGGGGAGAGAGCAGTTGATCCCTTCACCCAGTTAATGATGACTTGAGAGTCACCATATACGTGGGATAGGGGGATCCCCATCATTTGGGAAGAAAGAAGAAAAGCCCATAAACTGAGCAATTCAACTTTTGTATTTGTGCCATATCCAACCCCCAGCGTGAACTCATAATGATGGGACTTGTTTAAATATAAGCAATAACCAACTCCAACAATCTTATGGTTAGAGGCACCATCAATAAAACCATAGGGAAAATTCTTACAAGGAGGCTTGCCATACACTCTGATTTTTTTTAAACCATTGACAGTCAGAGAAGAATGAGCTTGAGCTGAGAATGTAGTCTGCTGAACAATACTAAAAATATTCCTTCTTTTCCCCTCGAATAAAGCCTGATTCCGAGCTTTCCATATAATCCACATCATATGGAAAGGTAACTGACAGAGATGCGAGGACCTAGGAAAATGGGCAATCCAAGTTCTTAGCCAATTTGCGAGAGAATCCTTTGGAGGAATGGCAAGAAGGTGATATTGATCACATATTTGGACCGCAACAGATTTCCAGATAGAACAATTTGTGAATAAGTGTTCAACGGTCTCCCCATCCAAACAGCAAAGAGCACACATTCCAGGACCAATTTTTCCCCTTTTCTGTAGATTCTCCCAAGTGAGAATTTTGTTCTTGAGAGACAACCAAATGAAGCAAGAGAATTTTTTTGGGAGTGCCTTGTTCCACAGAAAATAATCGAAGAGGTTATCAGCCAGTGGAGAGCAGGAATGTACGATACAGTCATAAGCATCTTTGGCAGAGATAGATCCCTTTTTTTTATTATAATCCCATACGAGAGCATCAAGACACCCAGAGAGGCAAAAACCTACACATAATAGCCCCTCTGTATATGAATTCCAAGCTTGTTTGAAGGTGCCTCCAGGATCCAAGTCGTCAGCTGTGTACCAATAACTCTGTGCATTGGGAAGAGAGTTATGTGCCTGAGAGAGGGTACTAATATTCAAATCCTCCAGATACGATCTCAGGTCCTCGGGAAGACTGAAGGACGTATGCAAACCTACAATCGGATCAACTCCCAGCAATATTTTTTCACCATCCCCCACCTGCCAAGCTAAGTGGTAACCCATCCAAGGGAGAGTCTGTAGGAACCCTCTCCATATGATGGAAACACAGTGCGGGCTGAATCATTTAAACCTGAGCCAATCAATCACCGAGAGGCTTTTCAAGTATTTGGAAATAAGAACTTGATGCCATAATCCTTTATTATGGATAAACCTCCATATATTCTTAAAGCGTAGGGAGATACTGAACAATTGAAGATTTTTAATTCCCCAGTCCCCAAGTTCCTTGGTCCAGGAGAGATCCTGCCAGATAACCAGATGGTATCTTCTCTAGTTATCAGTGGAACCCCATAGGAAATTAAACATAATGCTTCTAAGTTTATGTAAAATCGTGGCCGGAAAAGGAGCCAATCCCATCCAGTAGACTGGAATACTGGATAGAACTGATTGGACAAGGATCAATCTACCCCCAAGGGACAACAGCTTGTACGACCAATTGCAAATCCTTTTTTCAAACTTTTGAACAAGCTAGATCCAATCACTGACTCTATACCCAAGTGGTTTCAAGAAATAACCAAGGTAATTAAACCCAGTTTGTAGTGGCAACACCCCATAGGGTAGAACTCTAACTAGATCCTTAAGACAGTCAGAGGCAATATTGTAATAAAGAAAGCAAGATTTTTCAATACTGATACTCATGCCCGAAGCTTTGCAGAAAGTCTCTAGGATAACATCGAAGGCAGACCAATCCTGTAAAGTGCCTGAACCCATAAGTATCACATCGTCCACAAAGAGGAGGTGAGTTAATACAAGAGAGGGTGATATTCTAATACCCCGGATAATTCGATTTGACCTAGCATCCTTGATTAGCAGACTAAGGCCCTCAATGACAAGGATAAAGAGGAGAGGGGATAAAGGACAACCTTGGCGAATGCCACGAGAAGTTGAGAAAAAGTTCGAAGGAGTCCCATTGACCAGCACCGCAAAATTAGCAGTAGAAAGACATCCCATAATCCAATTGACAGTGAGGAGGGGGACTCCGATTTGAATCAAGATCATCCTAACATAAGTCCAGTCTACTCGATCAAAAGCCTTTTTTGAGATCCAGTTTAAGAACAAAGGTACAAAGATTTTTAGTTTTAATAGAGTGAAGGACCTCTTGCACAATGCCAATAGGTTCTGAGATTTGGCGGTCTTTAAGGAACCCGAATTGTTCATGGGAGATACACAGATCCAAGAAGGGCTTTAACCTTCCCACTATGACCTTAGCAATAAGTTTGTATAGAAGGTTACATAAGGAGATGGGCCTAAAATCAGCAAAAATCCGAGGCTTATCCTTCTTAGGGATGAGAGCTAGGAATGTCGAGTTTAAGGAAGGAGGAATAAAACTCGAGATCCTGGTTGAATCAACAGCCATTAATAAATCAGGGCCCAAGAGGTCAAAGAAGTTCAGGTAGAATTCCACAGGCCACCCATCCGGGCCCAGGCTATGATCTTTTTTAAAGGACTTCAGAGAGAGTTCAATTTCCTCCAGATTGATAGGGCAGGTAAGGAGGGAAGAGTGCTCAATGTGAATCATTCTGTGAAAGAGTGAGACCACCTTAAGTTGGTGTACAAAACTAGTACATCCATCATCCTTAAAAATATTGGCATAGTGAGCTTTGCCAAGTTCCTTTAAGGCAGCCTCATCCTCAACAACATTACCATCTGTGTCTTCTAGAGACCATATCGAGTTTTGATTCCGTCTCCCCAAGGCCACGGCATGAAAAAATTTAGTGTTGGAATCTCCCAGTAGGGCCCATTTAGTTCTGCTTTTCAATTGCCATGTAAGCTAGTAATGGTCCAAAATCTTCTGCTTCTCTGCACTGAGAAGAGTCAACTGAGCCAACTGCTCCCTCGAAAGGATACCATTTGATGGGCCTGATAGGATAGCTTCAATGGCCTGGTCAAGGTGAGACGAAGCCGAATCCATGCTCGCCAATTTATCCTTTGTCCATCCCTTCGTGGCATGTTTGAGATCACAAAATTTTAGGCACAAATCCTCAATACCATGTGGACTATCAGTAACATAGTTGGATGACCACCAATTCAAAAACCAGTCATTGAAGGTAGGGTCATCGAGCCAAGAGCGATTAAATTTGAATGGGTAGGCATATGAACCTTTCAGCTTACTCCATTCAAGGCAAATAGGAAAATGGTCAGATAAGTCCACACATTTGGTCCAGGTCCGATAAACCCCCAAGGATGGAAGTAGGGTTTTAGAGATAAGAAAACGATCAAGGCACTTGCTAATTCCCTCATCACTCGCTCTACCATTGCGCCAAGTAGGTCCAGCCACCTGAGAAGCCACGTCCACAAGACCCACTGACTCAAAGAGGGATAAGAAGTGGCTGGAGAGGGTGTCCATGGTGGCCTTTTTGCCCCATATCTCTGAAGAACGTAGGGTGAGATTGAGGCCCCCACCTAACACGAGATATGGTAGGCTGAGTAAGCCACCACGAAAAGCATTATCCCAAAAAAGTTTTGCCCCATATCTCTGAAGAACGTAGGGTGAGATTGAGGCCCCCACCTAACACGAGATATGGTAGGCTGAGTAAGCCACCACGAAAAGCATTATCCCAAAAAAGTTCATGATCATGGTAAGGACCATATACATTGAGGATATTGATAGGAACAGACATCCCACGGATAGAAGCCTGTAACAGGATACAAACACAGGTCTGAAAGGCCCTACAATTTGCCTTTGACGGGTTCCAAGCAGAGAGTAGGCCCCCCGAGAGCCCAGACAGACTAAATGCACAGAATTCCCAGGAAGGAAGTAATTTAGAGAAGGAAAAAAGTGCAGGGGATGCACTGCACATAGTTTCCTGAAAAAGGATAATGTCAGGGTTAAGGGTTTTAAATAGAGCACGGAGGTTTAGTGATTTGGTCTTACCTCCCAGACCACGGATGTTAAGGGATAGGATCATCATCAAGACACATCCTTATGGGGAGACAACGCTCTAAGTCCCCTAGAAGAGTTTCCTCTGGCGACATCCTTAATTCGAACAGATAGAGGAATATAAGGTGAGGAGGCCGATGAGAGGTCAATCTTAGTGTCCCTCTTCCCTTTGGTATGTTTCCTTACAGTCACATTAGCAAATCTGATGGAGTTGAGGTGTAGGGTGGTGGGAGAAGTGGGAGTAGAAGCGGTGAAAATAGAGAGGGACTTTTTTAAATAAGGGTCAAAGAACGAGGGAGAGGAGATGGGGCTATGGGAGGGAGAGGCGTAACCAGGGAGAGGTCCAGAAGGAATGAGAGGAGGAAAGTCCTCCAGCAAATCAAGGACAGGCAAAGAATTATCCAACCCAGGTAGACGTGGCTCCGGTGAAAGGGACAGAGAGTTTTTAGTACTGGTGAGAAGAGAAGGGTCCACTGAATCCTGTGGAAAAGCAGCATGATTTGTTACCGACGAGAGGGAAGGATTCAGTGCTTTCAAAGGTGACCGAGGAGGTGAATCTGAAATAATAATGGAGGATAACGGAGGGACAGAATATTTGTTATGTGACTTAATCAAAGCATCCACAGCCTCTAGAAAAGAATCTGAGACAACATCAGTGGGAGAAGGGGACTCAAAAGAGTTACCTGGAGGAGGTCACTGACCCTCAGTAGGACTGATCGGAGGGGTGTGCAATCGAGAATCTCCGATGCCCAAGTTGTTTCCTCCAGAAAATATGAGGGGACAAGAGTTCCTCAAATGTCCCACTGCACGACAACAGCTACATCTGAAGGGTACATGGAGGTAATCGAGTCACTGGATCAGTAAGCGCTCATTACATAAAATTTCCACTTTAGCTGGTAATCCCCGAGAGATGTCCACCCCAACAAGAATCTTGGCAACTCGTTTATCATAAGCCAGGTGGAAATCGTCCTCCACTGCTACGAACCTCCCAATGGTGTTCCCAATTCCCTCCAAAAATTGTCTGCTCCACAGAGGAAACAGAAGGTGAGGCAATAATACCCACAGATGACGCTTGGAGATCCTTTCCCGCAAAGGGTCGAACTTGGTGTGCCAGCGCCCGAGTACCAACGAACCTTTGCCTATACGCTATATTCCGTCTAGTACCCGAGAGAAGTGTTCCGCATCCAGAAATACAAACACAATCCACCCATTGGACAATAAGCTAATAGTCGGAATGTAATCAAAGAGTGGCTTCCAGTGCTCTGAATCCCATTCAACCCAAGCGGCTTTGTTCATCCTGCAGTATTCCAAACGGCCGACCAGAGCGCGTGTGCAGAGGGAAGAGACACATTCCATAAAGATGTCATGTCCCAAGACATAACAGAAGCGTCCTTCCTGAGCCTTAACACATTTGGAATGGCGTTTACGGTGAAATCGGGCCTTGGCATCTAGTTCAGCCATGGGTAGAGACCCACAAGGTCCACCCATCAGAGTCTGTAACCCAAAGCTGACAACCCAGAACCTAAGTTAACAACCCCGAAAACCCTGGGAGTTACCTGCGATGTAGAGCCACTGAAAAGAGACCAGTAACCACAAAACCCCCACAAGAAAGGAGACCACGGCCGGTTACTAACCCATGAGCATGCCTCCAATCAGAAGGGTTCCAAGGTCAACAACAGACAATAGACCCGGAAGATAGAGGAAAATAAGAGTAACCCTGGTAAGGAGAAAGGGTTAAGGACCAAAGTTCAATGGGGCAAACAACAGACCCTGATAACCAAGGAGATACGGCAAAAGTCAACCATGTACCTGCCCAAGACGAAAGACGTGACGGAAGAAACCCCATGTGAGTGAGAGTTTAAACCATTATACGAGATTGAGTGGAAAAAGGTCAAACATAATATACTTAATCAATAAATTTCACAAGGTTGACGGTGAAATATTCAATGAGTGAAATAGGTCAAATAAGAAAAATATGAATGCAGATGAGCAAATGACACAAGCATTCAGGTGGAAAAACGGAATTGATTGTATGGAGACCATCTATTCAGTGGATTTCAAAATGCATATCTCCAATAAAAAACTACCGGCATTATTATCAACCTTTTCATACAACACTCATTTATCATGAGTCATCCTTGTCGCTCCATCTATTAAAAACAATAACATCCATCATAATCGACACCCACAAATAATCATTTATTTTCGACATGATTCCCTTTAGCACTGTAATGCTTTACTAAAACACAATCATTCTTTCTCTTTGATGCACAGAGACTGGGTTGGGGTTTCAAACTAGGTGGTTTTGACCAATTTTATGAAAATATCATAGACGTATGAACAGGGAGAAACTTCATAACCATAGACACCAAAATGAAAAAAAAAAAGCATAGAACATTAAGTTCTTCTTATCACTCCAATATTTTACAAAATGCATTTGGACTTATGATAATTTTACAATCATGACTCAAATTAGGAAAACCGAGAATGAGTGCAGCAATGTACATTTCAAAGGACATGAAATCAGTTCAACCCTATTATTATTTCATTCAGTTGGACCGACATGAGTGTAAGAGAAATTTTGTGGAGCAAGTAATGCAAAATCATGATTATGTTCTTGGGTCGAGAGACCTTCATCGAAATGAACAAGGCTTCATATCAAGACTAATGGAATCATCAAACTAGTAAAACCACAGAGCTTATAAAGAAAAATGCAACTGAGAGCAGGAGGAAATAATAATTTTTATAAGATTGGGGTGAGAGGAGGAAGAGATATGCGAAAGAATAGTTAGTTTTTTTACAACATAGTAACAGTTAAATTCAAACAGATAAACCATCAGTTATTGTACATACATGACAGCTAGAATTTGTTTGCAAGCTAAGAGCCAAAAAAATCTATCCTCCAAGTTTCGGAACACACCTTGAGCCACCCACAGGTTCAAAATAGTTCGAAAATAATCTTTACATAAAAATCTTGCAAGAAATCACAGGAGAAGAGCCACTGGCGAATGCAGAAATGTTTACACAACAACTTCCCCCCCCCCCATATGCCACTATGCACAAAATCATAAGACAACTGCCAAATCAGGACTTTTAATTGGGAGGTGGAGAAAATTTTGAGGTGGTATATTTTTTGAAGTGTCGTCCATCACAACATAAGACCTCATCGATGTACATTCAATGCATGGTACACTTGAAATCTAATGGAAATTACGAACAGCATAACATCGTTTCATTCACAGTACAGTCATGAAATTAGAATTAGAATGGACATGCATTTCCAAAAAGTCAACAAAATGCTAAATCAACCACGCTTTCCATCACCCATTTGGGAATTGCCAAATCATAAAATCACGCAACAGTGTTAATAACACAGTCATCATCTTATCATGAAATGGGATACATCATACATGTAAATGTTGATGCATGGGTTTATTCGAGAAATAGAATTAAACCATAAATCTTTTTATACACCACAAAAGTGTAAGATTTTCCACATAATCATCGCTGAATGAAGTACATAACAATTTGGAATATTTTCAAAACTGAGACACAACATATATCCTACATTTGATAAATATAATAAATAACATCATGTATATATATATACACGAATGCTTAATCCATATAGCAAGTAACAACGAAGAAAGATCTTTCCAAGCATGATGTTGGGATGTGGGTGACTATTGACGGTTGGAGATATTGGTTTGCAATTAGGGCATGGTCCCAAAGTATTACTCTAGGTGACATAACCTTTTGGCATGGCAGTATTACTTAGTTGTCAAAGTTGTCATATTACTAAGTTTTATACTAAGTTGTCATTGTCATATTACTTAGTTGTTATATTATTGTATATTATGATATAATAACCTTAAATAATAAATAATAATTTTTTGGCATGATAATATGTTATATTTATGTATATGATAATATAATAACTTTATATAATAAATATTAACTCGACTGGCTTGACAATATGTCATATTATTATATATGACAATATAATAACTCTTTGGCATGATAATATGTCAAAGTTGTGTTACTCTTATATTACTCTAGATAATAACCTTTTGGAATGACAATATGCCCAAGTTGTATTACTTAGTTGTCATATTATTGTATATGATAATGTAATAATCCTAAATAATAAATAATAACCCTTTGGCATGACAATATGTCATATTAGTGTATATGACAATATAATAACTCTAAATAATAAATAATCACCCTTTGGCATGATAATATGCCAAAGTTGTGTTACTCTTATATTACTCTAGATAATAACCTTTTGGAATGACAATATGCCCAAGTTGTATTACTCTAGATGACAATATAATAACCCTTTGGGATGACAATATGCCGAAGTTGAATGGAGTCTGATGAAGTAATATAATAATCCCAAAGTATTACTCTAAATGAAAATATAATAACCCATTGGGATGACAATATGGCCAAGTTGAATGGAGTCTAATGAAATAATATAATAACCCTTTGGAATGACAATATATTGGAAATTCAAAAATATGCCCCCAAGTTGGAGTAATATAATAACCCTTTGGGATGACAATATATTGGAAATTCAAAAATATGCCCAAGTTGTATTACTCTAGATGACAATATATTGGAAAATTAAAAAATATGTCCAAGTTGCAATGGAGTCTAATGAAGTAATATAATAACCCTTTTCACCAAAGTCGTATTTCGTGGCTTTGTCCAAATAAATCTTCCCTATTTTTCTTACATTTAAAAAAAATAAACTTCCATGCCATCAAATATGAGAGAAAGCATATAACATGCCAATTAAAAACATAGAAGAATCGCAGTGAAAAACTTTATTAATTCCGAATCCAACATAATCAAACTTTTAGTGTTTTTTTGTGAGATTGTCTTATCATTCTTAGGTAGGGTCCCCCTTAGTTTTATATTTTTTGACGAGTTCTTAGAAATACAAGTGAAAGGAGGCCCACAAAGACTCAAAACAAATGTTTGTCCAATAGGATGAAGCAAATTTGCAAAGTATAGGTGAAATTTTCGCAACACTTTGTGTAAACTCTATTTGATGCGGAACTAAGCATCAATAATACCCACATTCTCTCAGTTGGACCTGTGGATTATTAGATCGACACTTGGATTTGGTGAGAAAATAAGCAATTTCCTCAAAAGTAATGAGGTCTTATATTAATTTATAAGATAAATAGGGTGTTTCATTTTTGTGAACACACACCATTATTCAACTTATGGCTTGTTGTGGCTTTCTCTCAACTGGCCAATTTTCATGGTTACAAACACACGTCTAGTTCATAGAAAGGCTATATGTCATACACCAAGTTATGATCTCCCCCTACCTTGGAGGCCCTTATATTGGATGCCTCAGCCAATAACCTTCCTTCGCTCACCCTCACCCTCATCATCTTTAGGTATAGTAAAGAAGAAAACCCAAGGTCCTCCCCCTTATCCATATATTGGTAAATTAAACATGAATTCTAGATAGGATAGGCGCTCGATTAGCCACAAACAAAGAAAATACTATGTAAACTATAATTCTTTCATAACCAAGATGAGAAACAAATGAATCTAACCTTTGAATTCCTAAAGGATATTAAACCAAGGTTGGGAGGTATGGATCTCAAGCTGGAGCAATGGACTTGCTTGCTTGGATATATCTATTAGTAACTCGTCCTTCCCTTATTAGGGTTGTGACCTTACTTGGAATTTCTTTGCAAGCCTTCAAGCTTAAACTATACACCCATGTCTCCATTTCCTTTGAAAATTTTGAAGCTTATCTATTAGAATCATTTAGTCCTTAGAAAGTATAGTGTTTATTAACATTATTGGTTATGTGACTGTCTAGACATGGATAAATTTACTAAATTGGGGCATCTCTAACAAAATATGAAGTTTTTGAATCTTTTCTATTAGAATCATTGACGATATTTGAATGGTTTGAAGTTTTACCTTTGAAATCATTCAATTTATGAAGAGTATACTGTTCTTGAAGATTATTTGTTCTTTGACGATCAAAACGCAATTAAATTAACTAAGCTTAAGCATTTCTGATATTTTATTTTAAGTTCAAATTCACTATATTTGAGTGTTTTTGATCATTTATTTTAAGTTTTCAAATATTTTCCTTCAAAATCCTACAATTTTTTAAACTATAGTGTTCCTGAAAAAATAATTGTCCCAGGCTATATGCTACAGAGGGTTGCATTATGCTTAACTGTGAGCAGCATGCAAGGTGTGAAGAGATGCGTCTCTCTACAAGTATACTTATACTTCAAAGTGGACCTATGATTCAAGAGGTTCCAGAATCACATTTTAGTGTTGATATATTTTCCTGTAGTTCACAGTGGTTTGTAATCTATTTATAAGTACTAAGCATGGTGTGCTCTGATACGAGATGTAAGGGTCCCTGATACTTAACCATGGATTAATTCCCTAATGACAATTACTACACTTTGGTTACCAAACCATGATGTTAAGAAGGGGGGTTATTTTACTCATAAGTATAAATTCTACCGAAGTTCATCAAACAAGAACTTATAACATAAATACAATGCATAGAATTAAACCTAAATTTGACTATACATAATCATATTGAATGTGCCTATTAATTTACAATAGAAAATAACTTTAAGACATTAATCAAATTTAAGTAATTTCTAACTCATGTCATATCCTATTATGTGAAATTAACTGAACAAATTAAGTAAGCTAGATAGTTATTCTCATTAAATTTAACACAACTAGAAGTGTACTTACCTAGTTGCAAATGCTTCTTGGTTTCACCTATCCCTCTAACTTCCAACAACCAACACTCTCCTCTATAACAATTTTGGGGGGGACAAATCTCCACCCAACCAACCATCAGTTGATAATTGAGGCCCCCAATCCCCCAACAGATAATGCTATGCCAACTTCTTTACCTCACCCCTCACCCCTCAATCCTCCTTACCACATGTTGCTGCTGCAATAGCTACCCCCAAAAGAAATTCTTTGTATTTTTTAGGACCCCTTCGAAAGTCTTAGTTTTCTCCTTAAAATGCTTTGAATTTGGTTTTCAGCCTTTACAATTTATGCCCATCATTAAGAGTTCCATAGAGTCATTTTTCCACTAAGGCAGAAAGTGATTTTTGATCCGCTACAGTGGATGTTTCCCTAAGTTCTAGCCACTACGGCGAATTCTTCTCCGACTTCAAGCCACTACAGCGGAGTATTCTTTGAGTTTGGGCCGCTATGGCGGGTCAGTTTTCCTTTGTGAGATACAATGGTGGGTGTCATTTTATTTCCAAACCCACAGTGGATGTATTGTAGTGATCAAGCCACTATAGCGGGGATTTTTCTCATTTGCACGCCCGTTGTTTTTTAACTTTCGCTATAGTGGAAAGATTTACAAGTCGTGCCCGCTACGATGACAGATATTTCGTTTATCTTTTGATTTGGTATCTAAGAGCCACTACGGTGAATGTTTCTTCCGTTTTGACCCGCTACGGCGGATGATCCGGTAAGTTTGATGCGGAGGTGGTTTTCGGTGCGCTACCGCTACAACGAAAGCATTTCTTATTAATAACCAATCCGGGTATGACCCGCCATCGCGGAGGATGATTGAACTCAGAGCCGATACAACGGTTGATATCTTATGATCCTCATCGATGTTTTTTTAATGACCGAGCCGCAAGGAAGGGTACCAGAGGAGTTTGGAGTTATAAGCCGGTAGTTGCGGGTGGATCATTGAGATCGAGCCACCGCGTCAGGGATTTTACCATGATGACTTAAGTTGTTGGTCTGAATCTTGGCGTAGACGGTGTTTATGGTCTCACACGTGCAAGTCTTAATGGCATTTTTTAAAGCTCCGGAAGGCCTTTTTATTGGCCAAATGTGAAGTCTTTCACCATTTTTTTTACGGAGTCAGTTAGGAGTTGGAGAGGCTTTTTTCCCGGTCGAGCTGATAGTGCAATTTCCTTGGTGGAGCTCATGTGGTGCGTGCTCGTCAGTTACTTGCGATCGCTTGTTGAACCTCAGGCCTAACAGGTAGGCTTTCAATCCTTTTTGTTCTCAAGTGGTTGATTTTGTTAAGATTGAAAGGTTGTCCATCGTTGATTGTCGGGGGCGGGTTAGGTTATGACTTTGTCCGGGTATATAAAGGTTTTTTAAGCCCATGCATATTTAGGTTTGACCATTTTAGCTTTCCCTCCTGCGAAGCCTACCCTGTTTCCCAGAGGTGTTTCGCCTAGTCGGCTAGGTTAACAATGATTTTTCAGGGAGCCGAGTTTTTCGCCAGCATGAAATCAGTAGGCATCCCACTTAGGGGTGTTGGTATGGGATGCGGTTTCATTGTTCCGTGCAGAGCCTGTAGATGGATGAGTCATAGGTATCGGCCGTGGGATATCGGGCCTAGTTTTACCCTAGGGCATCGTCGACGCAGAGATTGAAAGTTCCATTATGCCTGGGGGAGAGAGTGTCTAGGGATGAGTGGGGGTTTTTGTCGCTAAAAGAGAAAGGCACAGAGGTTTCAACAAGGTTACCCATGTTCGACATTTGTGTACATAGCCGTAACCCTGACTCGTGCCCATATTGCCTGTTATAATGGACAAAACCAGCAGAGTAAGGCAATTTTAGGTTTCTTTTTTATTCTGTGGGGTATGTATGCATGCGTGTATGTCTGTGTGATTACATTTATAATATTTGTTTAAAATTTGGATGCTAAGATAGATCCATTTTTTGCAAGTACAACTCGCTACGGAAATAATGACGAAGAAGGGGAGGAAGAAGCTTAAAATTGCTAAGAGCGATTCTGACACAGAATTTGTTGAGGTCCTGCCGGTAGTGAAGAATGATATAGTGTATGAAGACACTAAGGTGATTACAGGAGTAGAACTTGAGCTAAAATGGGGCCAGATCTATCCTATGTTGGTCGAAAGAAAAGTGCCAGAAGATGTATTTGGAGATCCAGCTCTGTACGATAACATTTTGAGGTCTGGGTTAACCAAAATTGCAACTAAGCCTGATATTTTTCCCTGTGCGGAGGTCATTGGATGGATGCTGCCCAAAATAGACACCATAGGAATGATAATAAATGATGAGGAGGGAAAGCCTGTTGAATCGTTCACACCTGCATTCATTTCAAAAGACTACAGTCTACCGGAAGCAGAAATAAGTGTAACAATAGAGTGGGTCAAGAGTTTGAAGTTTGACTATACAACCACAACAAAGGGGATGGTGGCTGAGGGAAAGACCTTCAGGCATAAACAGTCAGGAGAATATGAGATGACCCATCTTCAAACCTCTTTCAGGATGATAGCATTGATGATAAGCAAGCTGTATGGTAGGGCTGATGGGAAGACGTATAATTTTGGTTGGATTCCCCTCATGTATTATGTAGCTATGGAGGGAACAATTTTTAATTGGGTGGATATAGCTACCAGAAACTTGTCCAAATGTGTCAAGGCAGCCCAGGAGGGTTTGAAACAGAACAAATTAGAATTTTTTATGTCATCTTTCTTGATAGATTGTGTACTCTATAGACATAGGTTTGAGAAGCTTAATTGTGTGTGGAAAGAGGGGAGAGCCCCTATATATGTTGCATATCAGATTCTGGGAACCCATAAATATCACAACCATTACCAGTTGATTTGTCAGGAGTTCATAAGGCCCCTGCATAAGTTGATCTTTCTTGAATATTGTCCATGTCTATCAGAGGAAGCTGTAGAATCAATCAAAGAGTATGGAGATTTTTTTTTCACAGAAGAAGGAACGTATCTGAGAAAGTATGGGGGCACCAAAGCACCCTCACTGCTGCCCAAGTATGAAAAAAACTACATAGTACTTAAGGAGGCAGTTAGACAAGTATTTCTAGATGGTTTTGGAAATCATTTGTTCGATATAAAGAAAGATGTGTTCCCACTAGTACCTTTTTATGTAGAGAGCTACAATTTCAACAAAGTCAAAAGTGCTCCAGATTTCGTCAAAGAACTGGAGATTTTCCATTTTGGAGAGAAAATATTCCACCGAAATGATTCACAAGGAAAGGTGGCAACTCACAAGGCTGCTGACAAGGTAAATTTTGAATATGTAGACTATATAGATAAATAGGAGCAAGTATTCAGGAATGTCTACAGCATGGCAGCTGTGAGCAAGCGGTTGAAGGGAACTTGGAATCTAGGGTCAAGGGAAGTAGCAGCAACAACCCAAAACAAATTGAACGAAAAGAAGAAGCTGCAAGGAAGTCCCAAGAAGAAAGTGCTCGCAGGCTTGCAGCTGGAGCAAAGAAGTTGTTGGCAGAAGAAGCATAAAAAGATAAAGAAGAAGCTTCCAAGCAAAAGAATGTAGTAGCTATTTTGGATAAAATTTCAGAGTTACAAAAGGCTATTGCTCAAGAAGCTGCAAACGCTGACCTAGGAATACAAGATACAAAAGGGATTACAGAGGGGAAAAATCAAGAAAATGAAGAAGTTGTAGGTGGTGGAGGTCAAGAGCAAAGGTGTGTTCGGGATAATCCAGAAAACCCTCCATCCACATCCAGCAGCATCCTTACAGGGGGTCATGTCCCCATAGCTGAAATGGGGCTAATACCATTCACCCCATATAAACAATATGATGTGTCATGCTTGGAGGATATTCCTTTTGATCCTAAAAAGAAATCCATTACATGGAGGACAAAAAAAAACTTGAAGGTAGGGACTCAACCACTAGTGACCATAGTAACAAAGAGGATGGTTATGAAGAATGTAGAAGAGCACCCAAAGCAATTGGCTTCTATGGGCATTGCAAATGCGTATGCCAATGCTCACAATGTAGACAGACTTCTAGAAAACATTGAGGAGTATAAGGGGAAGATGGTTGAAATGAAGGAAGTTTTGAGAAAAGAAGAAAAGGTGGGGAGAGAATCCAAAAGAAAATATGAAGCTACCTTATCATATTTTGAGAGGCTTAAATAGGGACACCAAATTTTAGAAGAAGAACGGGAAAATTGAAATCATATAATGAAGAGTTAAGTAAGGAGAAAGGAAATTTGGAAAACAAGGTTGCAGAATTAGAATTGCAGAAGACTAATGCTGAGCAGAAAGCAAAACAATATGAAACCCAGGCAGTAGCATTGGAGGCACAAAAGTCTTCATTGGAGGTTTTGTTAAAGGGGGACAATGAGCAGAGAACAGATATAGAGCCATTGACAAAGCATGCCCTCATGCTCAGAATTAAAATTTACCAGATGCATCTCCATATAGCAGATGAGATGTTGAAGGTATGTCAAGTGGAAGCTAGGTTGGAAGAGATTTCAAGTGTAGCTTCCCATATTAATGACGAGACCCAGGAAATAATAAGAGAAACCCACTTGGAGCATCATCAACCTTAGGTATGACCAACTTACTCTGCCATAAGCCTTGGCCCATATCTAATTTGATGACGAATGAGGAAAATTTCCTTACCTTTATGCAATTTATACCTTCTTGAGCATAATTGATTTGTGATTTGTCTACCATTCAAAAAACCAAATTACTCGCATGATATGGTAGGATATAACACTAGCTTAAGTATTATATCATTTACCTTAGAGATGATCTTGTAAACTAGATTACATAGTGAAATTGGTTTAAATTCTTCAAAATATTTAGGACATATTTGCTTAAAGTCATAACAAGAAAACCATAATTTAGTGCCCCTAGTACTTTCACCGCTTTCCCATATTCTTCCACTACCATCAAAAGGTATTTCCCCAACAACTTTAAAATTTTTCCAAAAGAATCCAATGGGCCATCCAGTTGTCTCAAGACTCTTTTCCTTTTGAAACAAATCAATCTCCAGTTCTAATTCAATCAATGAAATCTCAACCATCAGAGCCAATTTTTCTCTTGATTACAAAAATAGGAAAATAAGAAACCATTTTTAGTAATCTCAACTTCGTTTTATTTTTGAGCTTCCTTGAATAATTAGTGCAATCCCTGTTATGTCCTGGAATCTATGAACTTGTTCTCCTTATTCATTGTTTTTATTTAAATTTGGTTTTATGTTTCTTCCCCTTTTAGCATAATTATACAATAAACACATGTTATCATCACCCTAAGCTAACCATATATCTCAACTCTTTTGTCTCCATTGCACTTCTTCCTAATATAAAACCTATTCTTAGATGATCCCCATTGTTAAACCCAACTCTTGTTTAGAAAATACATCATTCATGTTTGTTAAAAAGGTTTTTGAAATTCCCACTCCAAGGGTCTATATTTTCTCTGGGAAAGTTTTTAAGGATTCATACTTATTTTAAAGTGTAGAAACCTTGGTGAATCTTACTAATTCTTAAAATCCCAACTATAAAATGTTTGGTGATATTTTTATATAAGTATTAAAATTTCTAAGGATTTTATATAGTTTCGAGAAAATTTTGACATTTTTTAGAGTAAAATGTTTTTTATATTATAGATTTTGGGCAAGTTTTTTTTTAAGAAAAATGCAAATTAGTGAATCTTTATTTTGCAAAGAAACAATAAAATTAGCACATGGGTGAAATTTAAACCCTTGGAATGAGCTTTGCCTTCTCTAAGGGTCCCTTGAATTGTCATGTATTCACTTGATAAAACTTCAATGTCTACTTGATTCCTACATTGGTTGAGAAAATATTTCCGTCTAGGACCTACCTAATATCCACTATGATCCAAACCAATCCCATATCCCAATCATCATTATACCTTTCTTCCTATCTTATATAAGCTAGTATTTCTTCTTTAATATTGGAAAAAAGTATTCATAAAATAAGTAAAGGTGCTAATGCTATCAGTTTTTTTAACCACATTTTTATTTGAAACCATGTTCTTCCCCACCAAGGAATAAATACACCCCACTTGAGAGGAGATCACATCTTTAATTTTCTTATGCTGGTCACTCTTTCTTCCAAAAAAAAATACTTTAAAGGGAATATTTTCACCTTCCAAAAATAAAATACACCTCTAATCCTCCTTGTTAACTACCCGTTATTTAAGGTCAACCAAGGTAGGATCAACCTTATAATTTTTGTTCTTTTTGTGGGAGGATTAGTTCTTTTGTATCATATCTACAAAAATAATTTACTTATTTTTTTAGGAACCTCCTCAACAACTTAATGACCATACATCATGTTCTCCTTCTAATTTACATCAAATAAATGCCTCCTTCTCAAATTCGCGTGTTCTTCG
>LPNX010804778.1:2710-15745 GCA_001517045.1 Pseudotsuga menziesii
CAGGTGCAGGAGCAGGCTGTGGTGGATAGTACGGGGGTGGAGGTTGCACTGGCGCGGCTACTTGAGGGGGTTGTTGATAGTGCTGTGGAGTGGGTGGTGGGTTTTCCGCAGGGGCTGGCTGTGGCTGATAATAATGAGGTTGGGATTGCGACGGCGCTAGAGCTGGTGCAGCCTGCTGGTGATAGTATGGCTGAGGTGCAACCGGGGAAGGCATATTACCGAAACACTGAGGTGGACATGAAGGTCCGTGGGTATGGTGTTGATGGGGCATGTGAGCATATGAATTGGTTGCTCCGGGCTGTGATGTAACCCTCGAAAGTTCAGGTCCAGGAGTAGGACAGGCTAGGGAAAAGGGCTAAGGCTGTGAAGAGAGACGGCCAATAATGCCATCGGCAGCATGGGATGCCCCCGACGCATCGTGATGTGAGGGATCGCCTCGAGGGGTGTCCGGGATGATGGTGTAAAGATAACCCGATTGGGCGTAAATGAGATCAAACTGCTGGGCTTTAAGGATAGCCTCTTCCTCCGACTGGGGTCTTTCGGCTGCCACATCCTTAGCAATGAGCGGAAGGAGGGACTTAAGGAACCAATCTAGGAAGATCCGGTCATCTAGCTTGATTTTGCATAGGCTACGGCGTCGCCGCCATTCATGGATGTGGTCGGTGATGTGGGTAGCCGTGTTCTGTCTGCATGATAGAAGGATCTCGACGCCCGCATCATAGCAAACAGGTAACTGGAAGAACTGGAGGAAGGTCGAGGCCAGGGACGTAAAAGTAGTGTGGGTTCCGTGGGGTTGCTCGATATACCATTTGGCAGCTGAGCCAGTGAAAGTGTGCTGTAATAAACGGAGGCGAATGGATTCGTCTACTATGGAATTGGAGGAACACCATAGATGGAAGGACATGATATGGTTCTGTGGGTCCTCACCTACCTTACCCTCAAACTTAGGGATGTCGAAGGGGAGCTTGGTAGGCATGTGGGGCCACGCAGGGTCGTGCCGGATGGGGTCGTTGGTTAACCTAGCTAGGTCAGGGAGGTTGAGGCTAGCCATATAGGGCAAACTGGATGGAGGATGTGACACAGTAGTGGGTTGGACCACGTTGGGGCCCATGCCCCCAGGTGGAGGGGTGATGTGAGGGATGTTACCCCCAAGTGGGGGAACTATGGTGGTAGGAGTTACTAATGGAGTAGGTATGGGTATTCCTGCCGTGGGAATAGGTACGGTGAGGGGAATGGTAGACGGGCCTCCTGTGGAGGGTATACCCATGATAGGTGTAGTAACTGGTATAGTGGTAGATGTACCACTGGTGGTCCCTATAATGGAGGGGTTGGGATTCACGCCAGCCATGGGGCTAGTGGGGGTAGTGTAAAGAGTGTTCTCGAGGTCTGGTGACGGAGTCCTGTGCCGCTGACGAGTGGAGTCGAGTGACAAGGCTCGAGATCTACGGTGATGACGGGTGTTGTCAAGTGAACCGTGCTGTGGGGGCTCGCCTCTGAGGCGACGAGAATGTCTCGGAGAGTCAATGGTGACAAGTAGTTTTCAAATATGTGGGTTGTGATGTCGAAAAAACAACTTGAAAATCCTAATGCAACCGTGTGTGCAGAAGGAGAGCTTGAAAAATAAGGCACTCAGGCCAAAAAGCAACTCAAAACACCTACTGTAACTGCGTGCTACAATAGGCGGAGTGTCAACAAAGTGGTCATATTACCAATAAGCAGTCGGTTTCCTAAAAAAGAAAAATCGGTGGACTCACTAGACCCAGAGGAGGTAAGGGAGCATGCAAACACCTAACTAATGGTATTATGACTCAACTAAGTATATCCTCTGCAAGGTGATGAAATCCAAGTCAGACAATATAAATAGGAAAGTCAAATGGCTAAAGTATCCCCCTACCGGGAGGGACATCGGGTACGCAAACCTAGAAGTATGGCAACTAAGATACCCCGTTCATGACACATCCAGAAAGGTGAATCTGCCGCTTGGAACTTTAACCGCAATATTCCCTATACAGGGATATTCCGAGAACTGCGAAAGGTAGCCCTTCAGTTACTGAATGGATTTCGGTATTCCACTCAGACTTCCGGAACCAATCTCACGACTTCAACCCTCCTAAGGGAGAGGCCCTCTGACAAACTGGTGGTGACCGTGTCAAAAAATACTAAGGGATTTTGGTTCCCTAAAGGACAACAACTATGTCTCACGTGTAAATAACCGAGGGGTGTTATTGGAAGCCTATCCCCCCGATCCTACCTAACTACAAATTTCTTTTGTGTTCCTCAAATGAGGTTATAGTGTTGGTTGAGTTAAGTAGATTTTAGGTCTCACTTTGAATTAGGGGATAGATTGTGTGCAGGTGAGGTTGTGAATCCAAAATGGTTACTCAATAACAATAATAATGTAGGAAAAACTTGAAAAAACTTTTACAAGGCAAAATTTTTATTTATTTATTTTTTTTTTAAATGAATGCTAAAATTTTTCTAAACAAGGGACAGAAATGGCTGTAGGGCTGCAAGTGGTACAGGTGGCTGTGCAAGTGCAGGAAAAATGGAGGCAAAGTGGCTGGGTTTCATGCGGAAACAAGGGCAAAAAACAGTTCGCGGACCGCGGGTATAGGGCGGACTCGCGCGGTCGAACCGCGGGTTTGAAGGCAACAGTCGCGCGCAGATCGCGGGTTTAGTGGAAACAGGCGTGGTCTAGGTCGCGGGATTCGGGCTGACAGTGGCGGTCGGAGCGCGCCTGTGTAATGAACAGGCGTGGTCGGATCGCGACTGTGGGCTGAAAAAACGCGATCGGGCCGCAACTGGGAAAGTCTGAAAACGCGTCCAGGACGCAGGAAAATGGCTGACAGTGGCGGTCGGAGTGCGGGTTAGGGCCTGAAATGCGCGGTCAGGCCGCGACTGCGTAAGAAAAAAGTGCGGTTTTCGGCGGCCGAAAACGACAGCTGAAAGTACAGTACGGAAAAATAAACTAAAAAAAGACAGCGGAGTCGCCAAAACTGTAGCTAGGGTTTTCACCCTAGCTTGTGCTGATGAGCACCTACTAAGGAATCTGGAATCCTTAGTAGCAGTTCAATGATGTAAACAAAGATAAACTGAAACAAAGACTAAGCTAAAGCAATAGAAAGTAAATAACATGAAGCAAAAACAGTAAAGAAATGTATAATGGTGATTTTTATTGATATTACCTCCGATGAGGAGGTTCGTGGAGTCTGTTGCGCTGGTCCGATGTCGGTGGCTTCGAGCTCCAAGCTGCTTCTTTTCCTTCTCCGGTGGCGGAAATGGGCCGAAAAGAGTTCTCAATGGTGAAAGTAGCTTGATGGTAAGCTAGGGTTTCGAGAATAATTTCGGCAGAGGCAGGATGCTTATGACTGTGGATGTTAAATGAGGGGGTCTCCACCACTTATTTATAGTTTTTTAGTGGTGGAGTGCTAGCCCATGGTTTTGGAAACCATGTGGTTTAGGGCAGCTTGTTTAGGGTTTTTTCCTCCTTTTCCTCATTATTTTATATTTTTTCTTCCCTTTTGGGGATTTTGCTATTTTTAGAGGAATTTTGGACTTTTTTGGAGGAAGAAGGGGTTTTTTGGCCTTTTGGAGGCATTTTAAGCCTTTTGGAGGATTTTTAGATGGTTTTATGGCCTTTTAGAGGCATTTTAGGCCTTTTGGAGGCTTTTTAGTGGGATTTTCAGGGAAATATGGTAGGAAAATGGACAAATGAGCCATGTAGTGGGGTAGATGAGGTAGTTAACCATTTTTGGGTGTTAACAATAAGTGTACAATAGCCAACCATGTGAAGTCATAGGCTGCCACAATAAATAATTACAAGAGATATTCGAATGCATAAGGATGCCATTCGAATTTGGTCAAAAGCAGGCTTACTAAATCTAAGCAAATCCCCCATAGGTGCATAAAGCAGTTTCCAAAACTGTGTAGGAGCTCACGAATTGGAAAAATCAATTAGGCAAGCTAATAGATGGTGGAAGGACAACTCATACATGCTTTTCATAGGAGAAAAAAGTGGAGGATTATGAGGAAAAAAAACAAGTTAACTTCACCTAGTCAAACTTTCTCAATTGCCTTAAAACTCAGAAAAAGCAAGCAATAAAGCAGAAAAAGTAAGCCATGCCTTGTAAGTAGTTTCTTTGGTTTCTAAAAGTGATTACAGCCTTACGGCTTGATAATATCATACTCTGATTTTAAGATAAAAGGGTTTTTCCTATACTCGTGGTTTTAAATTGACTTTTGTTTCGATTACTTTGTTTTATTCTAATTTATCTTTTAAATGATAATTCTGTAAAATAGGTTTTTCTTCTTCAACTGTCAGTGAAGTAATTTACTGTGAATGATACATTTATAAGTAAATAGTGTTAATGTGAAGACTATAGATCAAATCTAAAATTTATAATTTTATACTATCAGTCGAGAATTTCATGGTTAGGGTTTAATGGAAAAGAAACCCTTGCGTAAATGTATTCTTAAGTAAATTATTACTTGAGCATTGTTTCTTGTTTGCTTCAATTTCACTATTACAAGTGTATTGTTGTTCATTAACCTGTTAATGAAGTATTTAATTTAAAAAGGTTTGTAAATACATTTTAAAGTTTTAAAGATAAAACTATACTTAATCTAATGCACAGTTTATAGTTTCCTTATTATTTTCAAATCTCAGTTAGCAATCTAACTGGATATATATATTAACTTGTACTTGAATAGTTTAGTCGAAAAGGGTTTTGACCCTTAGTTTTTCACACGTTATAACCTGTCTAGTTTTTTTTTTAGAAGCATGAATGTATATAAGTCTTAGTTATTTCGTTTATTACTTATAAATACATTTGTTTTTTTCTTTGGAATTTATAATTATTGAGAGCTTTGTAGATAAAATATTATTAACCCTAAACCATGTTTATTTTATGTAAATAAGGGTTTATAAGAGCAACCCTAATCTGGTTTTTAATAATAATAGTTTAAGATTAGGTTAATATTTTCGAGAATTGTTTAGTTATTAAGTTGTATACATATTTTTTTGAATAATAGTTATTATTTTCTATAGAATTATATTTCTTAACACTATACTAATACTGTGGTACTAGTGTATAATACTATTTCTTTCGCCTGTGTTTTCATCCACATAAACTAAATTAAAACAATAAATATAAACAAACTACAATACTACTTTCTCATTGCATTCTAAACATTGAAATACAGTCTATTTTCATTTACATACAGATGCAGAATTCACATTTACTATTATCATTCCATTAAAAGGATTATTTCATTTACCTTAATCAAAATAATTGTGCTAGAGTACGGCTTATAACTAGGTGTGGAAAAATACAACTTAGAATTTTAAATCCCTTCTATTTCATTATTTTCCTAAATCATTTTCGTTTCTATTAACAGTCTAATGAGAATAATAACTCAACAATTTACAAACTCAGAACTAATTACATTCATGTAACTTCTAAACTAATATTTATTTAACTAAGACAGTAAAATAAAATAACATAGAACCTATTGAGGACAAGACGACAACAACTTTAGGATACCGTTCCTCCCTATTAATCTCCTGGAGAGCGCTCAAACAACACTTCCTCAAGACCCCCGAGCATGTTCTTGGTCTTCTTGGCTGAGAACTAGGTGGAGTATGCAACTGTAGAATCCCCCTATCACCTGACTAGTTCAATAACTCAGTAACAACAATCTGCTCTCAGTAGTATGATCTTCAGCTTAAAAGCTGCAACAAGATCAATCAGCAGTTATCACATAAAACACTTTCCAATTTCCATTCCATTGAATTTCTCTGAAGTAAATTCATTCACCCTGAATGATCACTTCTCTAGAATGAACAGTCTCAGCTCTCTTCAATGGGAATTTTTATAAATATGCCTAGGCCTTCTAGGTCAGTTTTCATTAATTGAGCCACCTGCTCTGATTCCACTTTCTTGGGGAATCATGACCACAAATGTAGGGAGGTTTCCACCTGCAACAATTGGAAGTGGTTTGAGGATGCTACCACATGTCAGTTTGCTCTCCACCCAGTCTTCTCCACCAATTTGACCAGTAAACAGTCCTTTAACAGCTCTCCTAAGCTGTTGTCTCCTCATTTATTTATTTATAGATAAAATATTCAGAGTTTACATTAAATATCCTTGACCCCACTGGGTCATCAATTACAACTTAGCATAAAATTTAACATATTGTTCCTCGAATAATATAAAATTGTTCTTTTTGCAAAATTGGGGCATGTGACACTAGTATTCAATGTGGAGCTCCTTTGACCATATTTTGCGCCACTATTAGACACCTTAGAGTTGGCGAAAACATTGGCACCTACAGGTATTAATACCGACTGCATGGAACAAGAAACAATTGATCAAATCATGGAGACACAGGTTAAGGGTTCCCTCTAGCAGAAGCTCTTCCACCAAAGAAAGTGGCTCACTAGGAGTCAAGTTCACCATAAGTTTCCCCATTTGATGGGGGAACTCAATGCAATGGATTCCATTTTTTCTTAAGGGGGGAGAATTAATATATATGAGTATAGGTTGCCACCCAACTATTCCACTAGATTAAAATAGTTTTTCATTTTGGAAATTTTCTTGTAATTTTCTATGTTTTTTCTGGTCCCAAAATTCTGGGGTCATTTTGAGGCCTAAAACAACCTTTTTTGGCAATTCGCGGGGCCAGATAGTTGCAATCAACATGCATTTGATTATAGTCAAAAGTTGTAAATATTATATGGACCTTTCTAGTGGGATATCAAGCACCCCAAATGAAGATCATATGCAAAATTTATGACCCTCGGAAGTTGATTGTTCAAGTAACCATCTTGGGGGAACAAACTTTATGATGATTCATCTCCTAGGGTTAGGTTTAAGTTTTTTTCCTTTCCAAGGATTAATGATAAAAGGAAATTTGACTTCATTTTATATTTAGCTTGTGAAAAGTGAGCATAACTACCACATCTCTTCTTGCAGATACAACTACCACCATTCTAGCTGCTTTTGTTTTACAATTTGTTATGTTTCATTCATTTAATAGAATATGTGTTTACTGTATCACTATGTCTATTGCCATATATATGTTTACATGAATATATATATTCTATTTCATTTCATTCTAACATAAATTTGGATCAATTGTTTCCACTTGACTCCACATTACCAACAAAATTGTAATGTCCCTAAAATTCAAAAGAAATAAAAATTATAGGCTAGTTAAAATGCTACCTTTCAAGGACATTATTTTAACTTCTACGGAATGTATCTGTCGTTTTACTAAATCAAGTGTTGTAAGTTGTTTTTACCTTTTATGTGTTTTCCTATATAATGATGATATGTTTATATGATGTGGTTATATTTCTTGGATTGGTTTGTATGGTTACTCTTGGAATGGTTTATATGTTACTCTTCTTGTCTCTACTAGTATCGGGCAATTGTTGATGCTGATTAAGTTACACTTTACTTCATTATTATATGTCTTATTTTTCATTATGTTTTTATTTATTAAAAAGTATGACTCGCCTTTAAATGTCAAGGGATGGAGTTCCGTTTTTTATCCCTTCAAGGTCCACTCGGAAAGATAAGGTTTCCTACTACTATGTGGGGCTTACTTAGTTCATTGCGAACAAATGCAGGCTCC
Organism: Pseudotsuga menziesii; assembly: GCA_001517045.1. Classification (NCBI taxonomy): domain Eukaryota; kingdom Viridiplantae; phylum Streptophyta; class Pinopsida; order Pinales; family Pinaceae; genus Pseudotsuga; species Pseudotsuga menziesii. The sequence continues at coordinate 10,349 of LPNX010804778.1, forward strand.
TACTCTTTTGTAGGTTATTCTGGCAGTTAAATATGTCTATGACTGTGGAAAGTAAAAGAAATCTTCAACACTACATCTACACTACACTATCCTCATCAAGCTTGGTGAAAGAATGAATAAAGTCCTAAGCATGAATGTACCTAATTCCTATGTTTTAAGAAAAAATGAAAGTGTATGGTTTTATTTTTATGGTCATCATTATTAATATGTTTAAGGTTTTGAAACCTTATCCACCTTGATTGTTTATATTAAATATAATTTTTAAACCTTATGATAAAATGCCTAGGGTTTAAGGTATGATCCATATACCATGGAAATCCTTGTAAAAAGTACCTTAGAAGACTATGAGCTATACACAAATGGTTTATGTCATATTTCATATGCCATACAAATTTTGTTTAACATTGTAATTAAAGGTTTTGTTATGGTTTTAACACTCGAGTGGTGGACTATGAAAAGTCATCGTGAGCTTGACTATAGCTCTATAGGTTTTATTTTGTGGGTAGTGGAGGATAGACTGGTGCTTTAATTTCTCCTAGGAAAACATGCGAAAGAAGCCTCAAACAATAGATAGGGATGAAACATGATTCATTTGGTTTTATCTCTGGTTCTCTAGGTGGTTTCGAGCTCTTGGAGTTCATGCTATGAAGTGCAACAACCTTCCCACTCATCTGGTAGGTAAGCTCTTGACGTGGTCTGCAACACTGTAATGGTTTGTTTGGTTTCGTTTAACTTTGCATGCTTCTTGTTACAGCTGATTTTACCACACATGGTAGATCACACATTTATGGCCTTCCCTGTCCCTCTGTAGACTTTTTGGACCCCATGGACCAATTTTGTACCTTTTATGTTTCCAAGATCATCCATAAAAACACTCATTATTTTCCATACGCGAATTTTAAACCATTTCTCACGTATACACACGGATATAACCCACAAACCCACATACATTGGGATGTGTGCAAAAGGCCAAATATTTTGGAGTTTTCCTTGATGTGGATCTAATTCAATTGTCTATTGTCCTTCCATATGCCTCGAGATCACTAGGATTTGACCTTCCATTACCCCATTGAAGCACTATAGAAGGAACCCTTTGGATACATTGAAAGGAGAGGAATTGAAGACCAAGAAAAGTATAGTCCATTATTGTCATAACTTGCTTATGCTTGAGTCTGCATCCCTTTGTCCCTTGGAGCACTTGGTTTTCTTCCTAAGCTTGCCTTTGCTTGTGAGCTTGCTATCGAGAGATGGAGGATTGAAGTGGTGGAGGCCCAGGTGGAGGAATCAGTTTCTCCGGTTTGCAGACATTCTGACAGAGGTTGTCATTCTTGTAATCTCTGATTTATATTAATAGAAATATATTTTCTTTTCAAATGATGTGAATTTAAATGAATATTGAATCCATGGATGCTTTTAATTACTTATACATTATTTATTATGTATTCTAGAGTAGGTCCAACACCATTATATAACATACTTGTCTTGTCTGCTGATTATTAAGAGAGCAAATTGTTGACATAAGTGGGATTGGAAAAGCTCAACGGGGATCTACATCAACCATCTGGAATAAGGTATGTTTCGAGATCCTTTAGTGTTAGATGTTTTATTTTTCTTCCATATTGGGAGGGGATTGATTTCTGTGGTTACTCTATCTATTGTTGTACACACTAAGCCATAGGAATTTTTCTCCATAACACTTATCATAGCTTCTGTGTGTTTGGTTTGCAGGTGGCAGAGGGTAGCTTGAACATGGTTTTGATAATCGCTCCATAGGAAGCCTGCGCAACCTATAAGCGGGTAAGCCCTACAAAAATGCAAGGGTCCTCATGTTTGCATGTTTATTTGACAAATTCTTGAACTCTGGGTTGGAAGAATATCATTTTGTAGTTTTTACTTGTTGGGTTTGATAATTGATTGGGGTTCTTTTGAGAGTTTGGGCATCCAAGGGATGCGACTATATAAGGCCCTATCGTGATACTTCAGCTCTGTAAATATTTTGTTTGTATTAGAATATTTTGTAATGTATTGGTTATCATTTTAATGGTAAACATTGCGTTTTAAACTTGATTAGTGTGTATGTTGGCTTACAGTGCCATTGCTTGCAATGGCACCGTGGACGTTGTGTCTGTATATTTTAAATATTTTATGCATTGTAATTTTGTTATGATAAATGGGCTAATAGTTATCATGGCTAGGGTTTCACCTTACGAGTGTAAGCTTTGGAGCTTGTCTCAGCCCCTAGGTGAATAAGCAGCCTACAAACATGGTTTTTATGTTTATTATTAAAGTGACCTTGTATTTGGTTAGAAAGCATAAATCATATTTGTTAATATGTCGGTCTATAATTTGAAATTCCTATGGGCATCTTGAGAGGAAAATCCCTTACTGTGCATGTCACAATAGTTTATGTTTTGTGTTGACAGTGGTGCATACAGGATTTGATCCTGGAATATTTCACGATTTAGACTTAGGTTTTATTTTAGTGTTGATGTTTGGTTTTGTCCATGATGCCTACACGATTCGATCCTGGGTTGTTGGTATGAAATATGGTTATGGTTTGGGATGGGAATTCCATAGGATCCGATCCTGGGTGCACTATGTTTACTTTATTAATGTTTGAACAAAATGACTCTTTCTTTAAAACTTTCATTTATATAATGGTGGATTCTAGTTTTTGTTCATCGTTTTAGTAGTTCAATGAGTTGGTATGTAATTGTCCTACAACTAAGCCTTAGCAGGTTTCGATGGTTGGGCTTTGTTTAAAAGATTATCTAATGTGATTAAGTTGTACTTAATGTTTCTCTTTTAAGGTTGTGAACAATATTTACAATATGTTGTTATATTTGACTTTAATATGGAAATAATAATAGCATACGTGCTGGCAATATGAAATATGTCAGCGTTGGAAAATATATGTTTTAGGGTTCGATTTTAAATGGTTTGTAAGAGATATGAACTATGGTTAGTTTGATTCTTTTTAGCTTGTAGATTATTTATTTATTTAACATGTTTTGTATCTAGTTGAAATGCTAATAAGTTTTAGTTTATCTATATTTTAAGGAAAAATATGTTTAACTTTGTATCTAGATTTGAACAATATACATAAAACTAATTTTCTCAAACAATCTAGAGTTTAAGCCTAAAATAAACTCTCTTATAAAATTACACAAATACAGAGAAGCGTAAATTTAAGATATGAATGATCATAAAAAGAATAATACTGAAAGAATATAGACTATATTTTTCCTAGGGTTTATATGCAAACAGGTCATGCTTTTGAGGTTCTGTAAACAAAGGGAAGGCCTAGCTAAGAAAACATATACTATATAGAATTTCAGTCAAGATCATAAACCCTACTTTAACAAAAAATTGTATGAGCTGTAAGGAAGGTAGAACCTCATACCTACAATCTGAAGCTAGTTTAATGGATAGAACCCTTCACACTCAAGCTCAAAGAATTAACAAGAACATAGGCAATTCTGACCTCATATTTGTCAACCGAATAACTTGGAAACTACCGTATTTCACCAAACCATGATCCAGAACCATTCCTGGCTTACATTTGGATTCCCACAAGCTGGTTCCAACATGCAAATAGCCTAGATCTCCTAAAGGTAAGGATTCACCTATCCAGGATAACATGTTCTGTACCATATTGCTTTTTCTTCTTGGAAAAATGCTCTCCAAGAACTCTTATGAAAAAAATGATCCTATAGAATAACTGGGATGATGAGATCCCCAAGCAGGGATAATTTTAGGGGTGAAATTTATCCCATGGGATATTTTTAGGGGGTTTTCTCCAAAAAAAAGATTCACCATTTTGCAATTTTTGAAGCCCTGTTTTGCCCAATTTTGACGGGGTAAACTTTTTTCACCCTAAAAATCACCAATTTATTATATAAACAATATAAAATCCTTGGAAATTAAAATATTTTTTGAAAAATATCGCGAAACATTTTATATTTGGTGTTTTAAGAGTTGATAAGATTCACCAACATTTATACACTTTTAAATAGTTTTGGTTCCTTAAAATCATCCCTATCCCCAAGCCTTCCTATTTTTACTCCTTTTAGGTTATTAAATATTTAATTAATTATTTTAATAAATAATAATACATAGATCCTTCAATTATTATTTATAGTGACTATTATTAATACATATGCTTACTCTTTTATTTACATCATATATATATATATATATATATATATATATCATTGTTAACATTTTTACTTTGGGTATCATATAGCATGATCCCAAATCACATGGTACTTTTATTTTAGATTATAGTCATTTCTTTATTAAGGCCTTCAGGTAGGGTTGGTCAACTAAGTTAGGTATCTCTACACCTCCTTTAATGTTGGATTACCTTATATATTGTGCTAGTTCTTTAGTACTTGATGAGACACAGAAAATCAAAATTTCATTTAATCAACTTAAAACTAAGTAATATAAGGTCGATGTTTTTCAGAGTTGTTTTTAGTCAACATAATTAATTTCAATAACTCCTAGCGTTATTCAGAGCATATACTCTATTCGAAAAATAGGGAGTTACACTTAGTGCAATTTCAAATCTTCTCGCTCAACACTAATTCTAGTATGTACTTGTATAATACACCTAGGGATACAATGGGCAAGTATCCTATGTTCCAAAGCTTATGTTCAACATCAAATTGGAATGCTCACAAATGACAATGGGTGTACATCAATGACCTATGACTGTTTGATTCTACAAGTGTTTAACCTCGAAACATCCATTTGCACTTATAATTTTGGAATCAAGTACCTTGGATTCCATCATCATTACCAGTGCGTGTACTTGCATCTGTTAATGGTATACATGAATTACTGGTAATAAGATTGTGTTTTATTATGCTCAACATCAACATAAATATTCACATGATATAAACTCATAATATTGTTGGTTTGTGTATAATACCTTAGGAAATACAATTGTATCGCTGGTCAATGCACTACCCAAGTTGCATAAATTAAACCTCCATGTCAAAGTACCATGGAGACCTAGATATTTTTCACTCACCAAAGTCAATGTATGCATTTTTTAGATATTTACATTTGACATGGATCCACTATGTATTGTTTGTGATATTTGCTAATATTACATGATAATTGATCCATTAGTCCATGACAAAAAAATTCACCAACACTAAGAAGTATAAATAAATTTTTCGACAACTTAAAAGAAAGAAAGAAATTTCCTAGGTTGAGACAATATTTATAGCGTAAACAACTACTCATGGAGAGAGCATGCAAACTTTTTATCAAAGAGATAATTTGAGGAGGAAGTATTTAAAATTAGATTGTATTTAAAGGGTTACATATATACATATATATACATATGTGTGTGTGTGTGTGTGTGTGTGTGTGTGTGTGTGTGTG
>LPNX010804778.1:15967-111801 GCA_001517045.1 Pseudotsuga menziesii
ACAACCTTTCATATTAAGTGCCTTGCAATAATAACAAATTCTAGTAAAATATATTTCGATTCTCTATAATAGGTTTATATAAAATTATATCAATTATCATGAAATAATTCTTTTGTTATTAAATTTTCTTCCAAAATCTTTATAAATATCTGACTAAATAGAATCAAATATTTTACTTTACTTTTACAAAATGTCTCATAATTACAATTATAAACTCTTATACACTACCGTTCCAATGTTGACAATGTGAATGTTTGAACAAAATATGAATATGCTTGAACTTTAAAACTTTTATCAATCAATCACTACACATTTGAATCTCATAAATAAATCATTCAACCATAAGAGAACATATATACCATGGGAAAAACCTCCAAACAAGAAGGATGAAAAACCCAACAATTCTATGAGTGTGATAGATAGATTTATAGAGAATGGTTTACAACACAATAGCATATTTCCCAATAAGATATATCACCTTAGTGGTAAATAATAGAGATCCAATACAACACTGTAATGAACTTGCCAATTGCCAAACACTTTCATAACAAGTCAAAACACCTCACACGCAAAAGGTAGTGAATGGTAGGTCTAATAACGTTATTTGGAGCATCACATAGCACATACACAAATAGGATCATTAACTAGAATTCCCTCCATGCAAACACTAACTCCCTTCCTAGAAATAGTGCCGGGATGGCACTTAGGATTGTACACAATGGAAAAGATATGCTCCCTCCTTCCCATACTTATCTTTAACTAAATGCTCATTGACTTGAACTAAATGTGAACTAAATAAATTGAATGTGAACTAATTGAATTGTTTGTGAACTAACTGAAATGAACTCAATATTCAACTAAGTGTGTAACCATAAAGTTAGGAGCTAATTGAATATATTTAGAGCTTCACACTTAGTGTCATCCATGCACAATTTCTATTGTTATCTTTTGTATGGATCTTCCTAGTTAATTTATGCATGTGTTATTACAATGAAGGAATTAGCCAATCCTTCACAATTCGAGTTCACTTGGAGGCATGCAAGGAAAATTCAAATAATTTATGTTTTTCTATGCCTATCTTATTATCATTAATTAATTACTGCATGGTCCATACGTGTATTAATTATTTAACCATTTTAGCATATCATATTTAGAAGAATTATTATAAAAATTGAGCTCATAGGAATCTATGAACCATGATAAAACTCGCAAATAGATATCACAAACAATTTACACACAATTGATATGAAACAATGCAAAAAATGGGTTGCAGTTCTATAATGATTTTGTTGATAAAAAAAAAAAAATGGATACAATATGGATAATTGTTACAATGCAATACAATGAGATTAATAGCCAAACAATTTATATTCATGAGTGGAAATTCAAATTGATTAACTCAATCTGACTACATGGATAACTGAATGTGTCTAAATCACTATCAGAGCTTAACTAGGTAACTCCAGTTTTCTAATTCAGTCTCTGAATCACTTATAACCAATTAAACTAGTCTATCTGATGTGGTAGGTGATAAAATGATCCTTCCCACATGGATCCACACAAGGAATGGTGCTAATTGAATGTAACCGACTGTAACTGACTCCTAACTAGGATTGACTAGTCACTAACTGAACTCAACTGAAGGAGGTTAGGTCGGCACTCCTAGTGTCTCCTAAATTGTAAGGATTGGTCTAGGAGGCACCTAAACTGATGCATGCAAGTGGAATCAGTGGTGATTATCCTAAATTACTATTCCCCACACTTTAATGACTGGTAAATGTGTCCCAATTAGGCCAAGTTGACCCAATGGGTACTAGTGACTCAATAATGACTAAAAAGTCTCCTAAGTTAGGCTTAATCTACCATCTTGGACAAGGGGGATTATAATCCTAACACCCCCCTTGAATAATAACTTGGATAGCTATGAGCCCTAGTAACTAGGACTATAGGTCACCCATTACAAATAAAATCCAAGAAACTAATTTCTTAATACAAACAAGGAAACGAGGAAAAACCTCATGGGAAAAATACCCCCCCTCAAACTAGGCAGGTAGAATCAATAAAAATATTGTTATTCTGTGCACAGGTATCATGGGGAATGACATGTGAAATTCTCCATCAAAACTAAATTATTATCTATGGTGGAATATTCCTCATTGGAAGAAGAATAATATTCTCAACTAAATCATAAATATAGACAGCTGTCGGATGAAAATTGGACCCATGTAGAGCAACTGAAATCAACTGATAAGAGAGAAAAAGTGTTTGAGAATTCGAACCATATGAGGAAAAACCAAGAAACTGATATATTACAGCCTTGAACATAAAACCATATGAGGTAATATCAGCTCCAAGTGTTAGGATCAAGTGTCTAGGCGAATGCAAAATGTCTCCCTCTTTACTAGTTCTGTGAGGAGATGAGCCTGTGAACAAATACAAGGGTAGAGAAGCCCTGGGACTGTGGAGAGCAGATGCTTGAGCCCCATAATATGATATAGCTTCCAAAATAACCAATTATTCAAAAATTATCCTATCATCAAACTCATAAGAGGAAACTAACATCAAATCCCTAGCAACAAGTTTGAAGGAGACTTCTGGTACTTGATTTGTCACACCAAAATTGATGATACCAGCTACAAGAATGACTTAAGGGTCTTGGAACTTAAAATTAAAAAAAAAATATTATCATATCAGATCCAAATAATATCATATCAGATCGAAATAGGTTCATATCATATCCAAAAGTGTGTTCCACTGAGATGGTAGATGCACAATTTTCTCCTTCTTCAAAATTATGAATATTGGTGCATGAAATCCTCTAGGAATTTGATGGAAGATATAAATCAAGAAGAGTGAATGGATCAATCCTACAATCTTATATTAATCCCAAAATATCTAAGGTATTACTTATCTACACACCATCAGGAACATTAGAGGGAGAGAAATCGAATTCCTCTTCACTTTCTGAAGCAATCTCTTGGAAATTTTGCACATAATTTAAAGGAGAATCATTGGAGAATGTTTGTATAGAAGTGCATCATAGTTTTTCTTCAATTTTAGATATTTGAATGTCTTCTTATGTATCATCCATATAAGAATATGAGATATCAGGTATCTCATAAACTTCCAAGGTACCATGAGGAGTCACCGTCAAGGAGACTTTCTTCAATTCAACTTGACTATGTAGAAGATTCCGCTTCTTATTCATCTTGAACAACTTCATCAAAAGGAGTAGTGTCCGATAATTTTGAATAAATATCTCTTGTAGTGCTGGGTGTGATATCCAAATCGCTATTATGATCCTCATTGTGCTTGCCAAAGGTTCTATCCAATTTTGTTTAGAGATCCTTTGGATATTTAATAGATTTAACAAGGTAGCACAAGCCTGGAGAAAGGGCCAGATATGTTGTTCTAAAATCTATATCACCATCATTTAGAGATTCATTCTAATCCTCATAAGACTCTTTCCAAATTTCAATAGACACCTCATAGAGATATTATCTCTTTAGTTATGAAATCATCTTCATCTTCCATTCTGAATATGTTGTGGATGGAGTAAGAAGAGGAACTGATAATTTTGAATCCATTTGAAATTGTACCTTTAATTACACAAAAAACACAAAGTAAGGTCGAACAGCCTGCAATTTTGTAGTTTACATCACACACGGCTTAGTTAATTAAGCAATCTTGATCAACAATTCCTTTTCCCATGAATTATGTGGTAAACTCTCTGCCTTCAATGCATAGTTATAATGTTTTTGAGTTTTTTTCTCAAATTTCTTCGATCTAGCATGAAATATGTAGAAGGAGACATGTCTTGTGTTGTTGAGGCTTTTATACCATATAAAAGTTGAGATCACATGAATCTATGTACCAAGCAACAAATCACAAATGAGAGGGATTGGTCTCCTAAATCTTTAAGGTTTCTACGAGAAATCTGCCTATTCAATCTTTCCCTAATAAACCTTTGGGATCAGGGAGAGGATCGAATAATTGTCGGCGGTTTCTTCGGGTAGAAATTCTTGAAGGGATGTTAGATAGTGGAGTCACCAGATGGATCGAGTTTTAATTTTTATGTTTTTTAAAGACTATATCAATCAATTTTTTTTTATCTTTTTAGTTCTTTAGAAAAAAGTTAAGCTAAGTCGTACTTTGGAATAGAAAGATTTATCCCCGGCAATGGAGCCAAAAAGTGTTTCCGCCTTTCACACACCTGGGTCACGTGGCAGAAATCTTCAAGCCACTTGGTGTGTCCTTGTGGGCAAGTCTCGAGTCAAGGCTATCACCTTGTTCTTGACTCCTCCGTTTAGGCTCAACTCCTAACGAAGCCAAGGGGGGTAGACCCTATTAAATTACTAAGGAGAATTACTTAGTGTTGTGATGTTTAAACTGAATGAGTTATTTAGGAGTTTACAATTTAACTATAGATAGTCAAAGATGGCAAGATGTAAAATATGAACACACGAAAGCACAATACTGAGACACAATGTATATATAAAGCAAGAAATTAACCAGTGTCTTAGAATGGAGTCAAAAATAGAATCAATATGCTTGCATGTGCTCAGAGTGAATGTTTTGCGATTGCCTCTTGGTACGTTTTAAGTTAAATGTGAAGTATGAGTTGATTAAATTAGGCAAAGGGGGGACTCCAGATATACCCGAGAGTACTTGGAGTATGTCCAAAACTAAACCTTCACGGCTACCTGCAAGGAATATGTGGGCTGAAATGGAGTCTTTGGGGCTATTGTTTGTAACGCTCCCATTAGGGTGTGACAGAGATCAGCGCCCTGAGGTCATTTTTCAAAAGTTCCCACTTCCTTTGGGTATTTTGCCACCGTAGAGGTTTGATCTAGGTGTTGGATTTTAACCTGATGGTTTGTTAGTTGGGGAGAGTGAGTCCTAATTATACTAGTCACCCAAGTGCTTTTGAGACAACTTGACTGATCAGATGAACCAGAGGCAAGTGTAGAGCATACACACTAGAATCTTGTAAATTTTAATAAGTTTTTAAACTGGATGTTCTTGTTTAAAAGAAAACCCTCCAGGAACCTCTTTCGATCCAAGTGGATCTCAATTGGGGAATCAAGGAGGGTTTAATTTTATAGTTGCTGATAAACAAATGACAAAAAAAAGCAAATAGATACACAATTCTAGTTTCTTAATTAATCCTACCACGAATCTCTTTCCCCTTTCGGGTCAATCGGGAAATCGTGGGGTAAGTATTACCATTACTTTGAAATGTAAGATATGGAGTATGGAATTAATAATGAAATGTATTATACTACCCTGCATATTATATCAATACTAGTTTGAAAAGAGATGAGCAAAAAGGTAACAAAAAGGACACCGACGCAAATCCCCCCAAGGAGGATGGGGAATGGGCTCAAAAGAGCCTATTCAAAGAAAAAATTTATTAACAGCGGTTAAAATATTAGAGAACCGATATATTAGAAACTTGTTGGTCCTTATACAGGGTGAAACCAAAATCTTACAATTATGCAAAAAAATTTAAGATTTTTAGTGAAAAAGGGAGACCCCTCGGGGGATTTGAACGCTCCTGAGGCCAACTTGGACAGCAGTTTCCTTTATTTTCTGTCAGACCTTCTAAAAGAAAGCGATCATATTAGAAAAAAATATGCCCAAAATAAATTTAAGAGTACCTTTGGATCAGCCTACCTTATCTCAAGAAAATGAAGTAAAAACTAGCTAAACCGGTGAAAAAGGAACCAAGGAAAGCAAGCTTTCCTTGGGATCTTGGCTTTCTGTTTGTGCAACCAATGAAATAGGCACTGATATTGCAGAATACTAAATTTTATAACAGTAAAGGAAATCTAATGCATGCGATCTACAAGTTTTCTTTAAATTTTCATGCAAAAAAGACGATTTCCCTAAGGCTAGATCTAGAATGCTTATGAAACTTTTTTGAGTGCAAGATCTAAACTGTGAGCTATGAAATATCAGATCTATGTATATTTTACTTTCATGAAATAGATCCAAATGAAATCAAATCTATGAACTGAACAAAGTAACCGGGTGAAGTGTTGATTTTGAGGGAGGAAGAGGAGGAAAGAAATGTTGGTTTCCTTGAAGATCCACAGTGGAGCTTTCAGGTGGAATGTTGAGGGACTATGCCTTTTGGAAGGTTTTGAAGAGAATGAAGAAACAAACTAGATCAGCATCCTCTCCAAAGTGGGAACCTGCAACTCAACTGAAATCAAAGAACTTGCCAAGAAACATGTGAGATCCGATTATTACATACACAAAGATTCAAGATAACATGCATATAAACTTATAGGACATGCTAAATCAAGATCTCTAAACATGCATCAAAGGAAAGAGATAGTCAATAAACTTATTGAAAAGCAACTTTCCTATCAATATCATAATAAGCTTATTATCAATCTTAACAATGGATCTACAAGAAATTAGCAAAAAAATGACCACAGATACAGGTTACCTCAGTAAAACAATGGAAATAATCATCCACACATGTAATGGCACCACACCGTATTTCCTCCAAAGCTTTTCTTTATTTCAAATGAAGAATAACAACAGTACAATAGCAGCAGCACCTCAATCCCAATTCTAACTAGCTTGGAAGAGGAGGTTGTGCATGGATATATACAAATTACAGGCCATCAAGCCCAGAGGGGCGTAATTACTCATAGAATCAAGTGAAATCAACTGATGGAGAGTTCATCAATGTAGAACTGAAGCTGTATTGAGCCTACTTATCAACCAGGGGCCTGACTGAGCTGACACATCAACCCATACACCGACACATCGGCCCACAGAACATCCAGGAGAGTCCACACGTCTGGAGGAGAGAGAGAGGGTTCAATTCTCCATGAAGATAGTTGTAGATCAACTTTGCATCTGATTTGATCCCCTTCTTTAGTCAAGGATTTGTCAGATCCAGTCAATCTGCTCCAGATCTGATTGATTTCAGTCAAATCGGTTGAGAATCCATTGATTTATTGATTTTGGATTTGCTCCATTATTCATCAATTTATTAATTGAAATAATCAATAATTGATTTTTGGGGCTTTCTTACCTGAGTGATGGAAGATCACTCAAAACATAGGAAAAAGTGGGTCCATGGGTTTACAAGGTGCTTGTAGCTTGAAAATGAGCACCTACATGACTAAAACCGATTATTTGGCCCACTTTTATTACAAAATCAATTTTTCCAATTAAACTATTAAAAAATAGCCTAAGTCTTTTGGAATAATTAAAATTTAATAAAAAACACTGAAAAAACTAAAAAATTGAAAAATTGAAAAACACCTAGGGGGACTTAGACATGTTCATATGACTCAAAAATGATGTCTAGCATGCTTATACATTGACACATAGACTCTAATAACCTCAATAGGCCTAAATGCCAAGCCAACCACCCAAACTTTGGAGGTATGGAGTGAAAAACTCAGAAATTATCAGTCGTTTATTCAACAACCAATAATAACCAAGGGAAAAATCACCCTGGGCTGATTGGATTGACAAATGAAGTCTAAGAGACCTAGTCTTTTACAGACACTATCATGCTAGAACATTTATTACAATTCCCCGATGGGGTATGAACATGTGATATTATACAACAAGAAATTCCCAGAAGTACTTCCAAAGGTCTTTTTGAAGTCCGAACAAGTCAACCTTGTCTGGTTCACCAGGCTCACTTGATAAAAAACCACTAAGTACAACTTAGGCGGTAACACAGCAGTCATCATATTCTTCCTTAGATGATTTCTTAATCCTATGAGGATCTTATTATACACAAAATCCATTGGAGAATGATCATAGCCAATTCACAAATCCTCGGGTCTTTCAAACAATTCCTCCAATTTGGAAAATGAACCACAATGAAAATTCTAGAAAATTCATCTTCAATGGTTTGATCGTATCCCCCAAACTGTTGCGAATTTTCAAAACTTGCTTGTAAATAAGCTAAATGAGTCCATTTTGGAAGTGGTTTTTCAACAATTTTGGTTGATTCCTCACAGTTTGATCAGGAAGTCTCCACAAAATTTGTCTCATGGAATAGTGATGGGAATAGTGCAAACTGACTCTCTTTGGATTCGTCGTGCATTGGATGAAGGATCCTCTACCACTGTGGTCATATAGGCATATAGGTTGTGCTCAGAAAGAATGTTCAGTACTATTTCCTTTCATGTGTTGAAGTTGGAAGTTCCTTCAAGATGGTCTTTTGGTTGATTGGATATTGATGACATGGCTCCAAGCTTTTTCTAAACTCTTCAAGATCACGAAGGATTTAGTTTACTGCACAAAACTAAGCTCCTTCACACCCTATGTTATGATACCATGTCACCACTTGAGAAAAATATGAACATGCTTGAACTAAATTTTGTATACAACCCTCCTCCTCATTCGTCGCTTCCACCTTCTCCTTTGGCACCGCTTCCAACAACCTCCTCCCTCTACCCCACGCTCCCCTTCACCTCATCCACCTTCCCTTCCCTCCATTCCCATGCAGATCCACCTCCACCCATCCCTTAACTCCACCTCCCATCCTCCCTGGTGCGCGCTCCCTCCACCTTCGCATCTCCTCCTCCCACCAACTTCCACCTCTTGACAGGGGGAGATACAAATACGAATGCAAAAAATACGATGAACGACTTATCATAGTTAACATAGAGCATCTTGACTGCATGTACATCAATTGAAAAAAGGTACAGAGAAGGGATGAATTACTTCAGATTTTGCAATATAGATTTAAACTTTCATGGTATCATACTATCCACTGCCACCATTCAACCGATGCCAATCGTACTTTACATTATATATAATCAAAGTGAACCGAATGAAACTGGAAATAAGATATCATATATTGGAATGGGCAATGAAATTTCGTTGGTAAAATGGAATTGAAAATACATGTTGTCCACAATATGTTAGAATTTTTTTTAATATAATTACTCATGAGCTATCAACTTTGTGTATATTTGTTATGCACATATAGTAAAAAAAATTGAAGCTCATGAAGATTGTCATATTATATCCTTGCAGTATCCAGCAACACTGATATCTAGATAAATGTTGAATCCCGAAATTCTATTCCGGAACACAGAACAAAGTCCCTAGATGAATAACATTATTCAATAAGCTTGCTTACTATTTAAAAAATATTATTCAATATTAGCTTTTGACTTTTGATTATTTCGTTTATATAAAAATCGATAAAAAATGAGAAGAGTTATTATAGTTTACTTATTGTAGTGTTGGTAAGGCCTCTGCAACCCAAATTGTTTACTCCATGCCAGGATAGAAGCTCATCAAGATCGAAGGCGTAACCTCATAAATTTGGGGTAACGAGATAAGCTTCATTTTTTAAATTTTTTTCACAAATTTTTAGAACTAACATGCAACATCGTAAAGGGTTTCCTCCATTTATTTTAGGTTAAAAACATACAGAATTAAAAATAAACCAGATTCAATTTTATGTAAATGTACATACATAAAAGCAATAACATATAAAATAAAATTTGAAATAAACATACATAAGAGCATATAACATACATAAATAATCATATAACATATAAACATACATAAATTTTAAAATAAACACACATAAAAGTAATAACATAAATAAACATATAACATATAAACATACATAAAATTTAAATAGACATACATAAAAGCAATAACATATCAAATAAACCAAACTCAATTTTATTTATAGCAAACACACAGTTTAGGTTGTAGGGCCTTGGCATAGGGTATATAGTAAATTTTCCTCCAAGGCGGCTGAAACAAAACTAGAATTTATTAAAGAGAGTGAAAAGCCACATGAGTAAAAATTGAGTTTTTTGGGGAAGCTACCTCTCATCAAACAAGATGGTAAAGGTAATAAAATAGAGTCTATTTAAGGCATTTGAGTGAGATTCGGAAGCAATTGATAAAAAAGACCCATCCAGCGTAAGCATAAAAGGTAGAGCCAACATAAGGGACGACAACTTCCTAATGCATTGTTTATGCATGTTTTCTTTCACTTTATTTACCTACTTAACGTCTTCCCCTAAATCTAGATAGCATTTTAATTAAAAAATAGAAAGTAGCTTTAAAAAAATTAATAAAAAATTATCTTTTTATCAATTTTTTTTGTTGTTTTTTAATTTTTTTTTTAAGATAATATTTTTTAGAGGCTAAATGGGTTGAAAGGGTTTAGTTTTTTTTCTTAAATACAATGTTGTTAGGGTGTAAGGATTAGAAAGATAAAAAATTTAAAATTTAAAATTTAGAATAATCAAAATTACAAAATCTAGGATAGAGATAGGTCTTTATTTAATTAACACTACATCCCTTATATATATATATACATAAAAAAATTGACTAATCCGGAATTTGGTTTGGTATAGACTCATGTTGTCTTGAAAGTGCTAGAAGCTCCTATGAAATCTGCTGGTTCTTCTTTAAAGCCCTTCGTGAATTGGTGCAAAGTCTAAATAAGAATGAATTTATAAGATAGATTACCACAAATCGAAAATCAATAAAACCATAAAATAATGAATGACAACTCAATAAAGGCATAAAGCTATCATTGTAAAATTAACTATAATAAGGGAAAAAACTAACTTAATTATTAAAAAGAAAAAACTAACATATTTATTAAAAAAGGAAAAAAACTAACCTATTTATTAAAAAGGAAAAAAGCTAACCCTGAAATTGTTAGTAAATTTCTCCAAACACAATGATGAATAGTAGGAAAATTAAATGATTTATATAGCCTAAATTATGTTTAACATTAATTGTTTTACAAATGTGGGATTAGAAGAGAAGGTAAATAACCATTACTTTATTACATATTGTATATGTAAAAAATTATACAAATTTTCATTGGTTTTATATGTATGGGGATATAAACATGTAATTATTTAATACATTATTTCAAAGTTTTTTTTATATCATAGATTTGTTTTTTTTACTAGCTTTATGAATGTTCTTGAAATGTGCCTTATATTTTTTGTGGGAACTTTTGGAGGGAAAATTTTGAACAAAAAATTTGGAGTTAAGATTTGGAGGGAATTTTTTGGAGGGAACGTTTCATTCTCATAGCTATAAGATGGTTGATTGACATTTGCACCATTCTACTTTTTGGTGAGGTCTATTACTAAAGTTCATTGTATTCTCTATTAATATTTTTCTATAGTTCTATATTTTAGTGAGAAGACAAGGACTCATCTAAATTGAATTCCAATGTCAACGAAGAGTTGTATTGTTTATCTAGCCAAGATACTGATAGTGCAAGCATTGTAATCAAACATGTTGTTCAAGAACTTCCAAATTCTAAAGATTTTGAAGGAAACAGTAATGAAGGGAAAGAATGTGATGGTGATGATGATGATGATGAATATATTCCTCCAAATGGGAATCCTAAAGACAATAAGAAAGCTGATGACAATTTTCCTCCCAACGAGGATTTTAATGGGACTCATGATAATTTTCATCCTAGTGAGGATTTTAAAGGGACCAATGATGATTTTGGCGAGGAAAAAAAAATCAATAATGGTGAAGATTATTTTCCTCCAAATGAGGATTTCAATGGAACCGATCATGAGTTTCCTCCAAGCGAGGATGTCAATGGAAATGATGATGATTTTCCTCCAAGCGAGGATGTCAATGGAAATGATGTTGATTTTCCTCCAAGCAAGGATTTCAATGGCACTGATGATGAGTTTCCTCCAAGCGAGGATGTCAATTACAATGCTGATGATTTTCCTCCAATCAAGGATTTCAATGGAATTGATTATGGTTTTCCTCCAAGAGTGGATATCAATTGCAATGGTGATGATTTTCCTCCAAGAGAGGATTTCAATGGAACTGATAATGAGTTTCCTCCAATCAAGGATGTCAATGGAAATGATGATGATTTTCCTCCAAGCGAGGATTTCAATGGAACTAATGATGAGTTTCCTCCAAGCGAGGATGCCAACAGAAGTGATGATGAATTTCCTCCAAGTGATGATTTCAATGGAACTGATGATGAGTTTCGTCCATGCGACAATGTCAATGGCAGTGATTATGATTTTCCTCCAAGTGAGGATTTCAATGGAACCGATGATCAGTCACCTTCAAGCGAGGATTTCAATGGAACCGATGATCAATCACCTTCAAGCGAGGATGTAAATGAAACTAATGATGATTTTCCTCCAAGCAAGGATTTTCTTGGAATTGATGATGAATTTCCTCCAAGAAAGGATTTCAATGGCATCGATGATGAATTTTCTCCAAGTGAATATTTTAATGGCACCGATGATGATATTCCTCAAAGTGAGGGTTTCAATGGCATCTATGATGATTTTGTTGATGATGAAGACAATGATTCTCCTCCAAGTAAGGATTTTACAGGAACCAATGATGTCAATGTTGAATTTCAAGAGTTCCCTTTCAATGAAGAATTTAGTGCCACCAATAGTGTTGATGGTCACATTGATCTATCCACAAGGGATCAACTTATTACTGATCATGACAATCATTTTCATATTGAATTTAGTGATCATTTTTTCAATGAGGGGGTTCATATCCCTCACAATGAAAATGTTCATTCTGATGAGGTTGTTGTTGCAGACATAATGGTCCAGGAAGCGTAGAGACATAATCCAACAATGAGTAGGATTAAGTGTAGGACTAGACCTTTTTTATGTCAATCCAAAGCATTCGAGTTATACAAGATCTAGGAAAGAATTGCTCACAAGTCCAAGTTCCATTACTCATTTGATTTCAAGTGAGTGTTGCCACAACAATTGTTTAAAGGGTATAGGCTACAATTATGCCTTGGAGAAAAAGAATGTGTATTTATCAATGAACAAAAGTATGCAAAAATCATATTTAGTGGGGTGTATGATTTCAACAAGGATAGGTTATGATTATCGCGTTGGAACTGTTCTTCTTTGTAGAAAGGAATTCAAAAGGATTCACTCAATTGGTAATTTTTGATTATCAACAATCCAAACAAGACTAGAAAAGGATCCAACATTTTATTCTGACGATTATCAAGGACAAATCACTGGACCATCAACAAACATTGCAATATCATGGATGCATGATTTCTTTTCCAAGCATGGAGAGAGTATGCCAAATAGAGAAACAATACACATTCCAGATAATTTCACAAGACAAGAAATATACAACTTATATAAGGATTATGTTCAAGGTGGTTAAGGAAATGGAAACTTCATTAGATATGCATATTTCACAAGAGTATGCAAAAAGAAGTTCAACAGTGTTTGCATTCCAAAGAGGTCAAGGATGGGGATCTGCAGTTCGTGTGCTTCTCTTAAAGAAAGAAGGGATAGATCAGAAGGGATAGAAAGAGGTATGTTTAAAAATTTGTTTATTTTTTAGATAAATGTCAATTATGAAAACTATTTATCAATAGTTTTTTATATGTTATTTGTAGATTCCATAATCAATTCACTGCAAGAACATTGCAATCAACAGTCAAATGAATGACAAAAGTTGTACAAACATCACAAGAAGTGTTATGATGCTCCACATAAGTATATGGGTTCTATAATTGATGGCATGGATCAGAAAAAAAACACTCTTTCCACATTTTGTACATGTGCCAAAGAAGTTAAAGGAGGAAAATTTTATTCAGTTTCACTTGGTTGGGTGTATGGTTTTTAATGGTGAAATGTTTCCAAGGGTTTACTTTACAGCTTCAAATATTCACAATGATGCAAATTTGACCATAACCATAATTCATTATGTCCTTTCTCATTGGCCTGGTGATCTTGCTAAAGTCCTATATCTGGAATTGGACAACACAAGTCGAGAAAACAAAAATCAGGTCGTGTTTGCTTATCTAAACATGCTTGTTGAGTTGGGAATTTTTAAAAAGGTAAAAGTTGGTTTCCTTCTTGTTGGGCATATGAATGATCATATTGATCAAATGTTCAGTCATTTTGCAAGGACATTGAGGAGGAATAAAGTCAGGAGCCTACCATCATTGATCGAATTTGTAAGGAAAGCATACCATCCAGAACCTGTTGTACAAAAATTGGAAGAAACTGTTGACATGCGAAGATTTATTTTTGGATCGCATGGTGAAGAAAGGCGCATTGAAAAACTTAGTGACATCAGCTTTCAACATCAATTTTGTATATAAAATATTGATGGAAAAACAATACTATGGGGCAAGAAGTACTCAACTAGCACAGAATGGGGGCCTTCATTAGGTTTGGCATTTTTGAAATTCATCCCAAATCGCCAAATGTATGCTTCAAATTTATTGTTATTGCAATCATCTTTAGAGATTCATAATGAAAGGTGATACAATAGAGATGTTGATTCTTTTCAATGCATGGAAGAAATCAAAAATTCTATTGAAGATACATATGAGTAGTTTGATGTTACTGATTCTGTATGGTGGGAGTATTTTTTCATGGAGCAAAGTTACATAATTTCAAAATCTACAAATGGAGATATATATTTGAAGTCTCCATTTACTTGGCCACAAAGAGTAACAAATGAAAAAGAGGAAACAAATGTTGAAACTCAAGGTGTTGAGTTTTCTCAAGTAGATGAAAGAGAAATGTATATTGGCTCTAGAAGATCATCTACAAAGCGTTGAGAGATGGAATACCTTTATAGGGGATCAATACAAGATATCAAGGAGGGTTGCATGATTGCAGTTTTGGCTACAGATGATGCATGTGATTATCCTTCCTGGATTGAAAAAGTTATGAAGGTGAATAAAGAAAATGAAGAAACAACATCAATAGAAGTACATTGGTATGCAACAGATACACACTCATTTAATGGTGTGTACAAGGAAGAGATGGTGGTTGAGAAAAGGGTTTGTAGAAAGAGAAAAAGAAAGGGTCAAAAAATAAATCGTCGCCGCATTGACATCTTGAAATTAGAGGAAGCTGATATACTTGTTTATGATTTCAAGATGACAAAGAAAGACACTCTTCGCTCCAAGACTCTATATATTATCAAGAAGTTGCAAGATGGGAGTCTACTAAACCAAGTCGTAGATCGAGAAGGAATATGACAGTTGAAATGATGGGAATAGATGTAGACTCAGATGGTGCACCCATTGATAATAGAGAATAATTTGGGTCATCTACATATTCGTCCAGTCCTTCATCTGTAGAAAAGGTAGATTCTGATGGGGTGTCAGATTCCACGGATGAATTTCAATAATTTCAAATGAAACATTTTAGATGTTTTTAATTAGTATGACGTTTGTAATTGAAACTATGAAGGAGATTTTGAATATTTATATGAATCATTTGTTCTTGTATGGTCTAATATATGATTTTATTATGAATCACATCCTAATTTCTTTGATTTTATATGGTTAGAGTGGTGAAATTATTTATGAAATATTTTTGTTTGTTTTATATGCAAGTTTCAAAAAAGTTGTAATTTAGATTTTGGAGAAAAAAATATTTTTCCAATTTAGGGGTTGATTTTAAAGTTTTTGTAAACAACATTATGGGATGTTTGGCCATGGCTCTATTTCTAACCTTGAAAAAAAATGTGTATACTAGTATCAACACTTTTCTATTTGGGGGTGTTTTTGGTGTTTTTTTGGCAAAAATCATAGTTTTTATGCCTAGAGTTCTCTCTCTTAGTATAATGTTCTCGTTTCATAGTAAAATTGGTTGCTTGAATCTCATAAATAAATCAGACACATAAATCATTCAACCATAAGAGACAAGATATGTCTTGGGAAAACCCTCCAAACATGAAGGATGAGAAACCCGTTAACTCTTTGATTATGATAGATAGATTTGAAGAGAATGGATTACAACACAATAACAAATTTTACAATAAGAGATACTACCTCAGTAGTAGAGAAGAGAGATCTAATACAACACTCTAATGAACTTTCCAAGTGCCCAGCACTTTAATAACACGTCAAAACACCTAGCATGCAAAAGGTAGTGAATGGTAGTCTTAAGAACTTTCTTGGGAGAATCACATAACACATATACACAAGTAGGAGCATTAACTAGAACTCCCTCCATGGAAACATTAGCGCCCTCCCTAGCACTAGTGCCAAGCTAGCACTTAGGATTCTTCATCATGCACAAGATATGCACCCTCTTTTCCATAATTAGCTTTAACTAAATGTTCAATGACTTGATTCGAATGTGAGATAACTGAAATGAATGTGAACTGATTGAACTGATTGTGAACTAACTTCAAACTGAACTCAATCTTCAACTAAGTGTATAACCATAACGGTTAGGAGGTTAACTGAATGTCCTTAGTTCTTCATGCTTAGTCGAGCATCCGTGTATAATTTACATTATAACTTTTGCACAGATGTTCCTAATTAACCAATACATGTGTTATTACAACATAGGCTTTACTGAAACCTTTACAATTTGAGTTCAGTTGGAGGTATGCATGGGTAATTCGAATCCTTTCTCTTTATCTATGCTTATCTCATTATCATTAATTAATTACTGCATGATCTATTTGTGTATTAATTATTTATCCATCTTATAGTATCATACTGAGAAGAATTATTCCATAGTGATGATCAAGGTCATATAGTCATATGCTAAAGTAATTCATTCTAGAGGTAGCTAATCCCTAAAGTAGACTTATAGCACTCACTTACCTAACTAGTAATACATCACATAGTATAACCACTTTACCAAGTAAAGTATGCCACCTCAACAAATCAGGATATTGGTAGGACTTGATACTACTCACAAGTCTACAGTCTTGATATTACTTAGAGACGAGCTTGATATTACTCACAAGTTTTTATAGTACGAGCATCCCACCTCAACACATGAGGATATATATATATATATATATATATCTATAGAGAGAGAGAGAGAGAGAGAGAGAGAGAGAGAGCTTGATACAACACAATCCCTCCTAATAATATAGATATAAGACTAAGTTAATATCACGCGGGATTCACCTTGTTTAGCAATATCTTATCACGTTCATTCATAAAGGGGGCTTTTTAGTTGTGAAAAATAAGGTCAATATATTGTAGGTATTAGGGAGCGGGGAATAGGGTATGGGGGTTTATAGGTATTGGGGGGTATAAAAGGGGGTTTCTAGTAAAAATAAAGAATAAATTGTAAAATTAAGGGTTTTTAAATTGCAAATATGTATTGGGAGGGGGGCTCAACAAATAATTTTTGTAAGGAATTATAAATATTTAGTGAAATTAAGAGTATTCTTTAATATCCCATGAATGAAGGCGCTATAACATGATTTCACTAAGCGAAGAATCCATGGTTAATATGCTTACAAAATTTCCTATATTTTAATTTAATTATGTATACAACTCATTAAATATTTCCAAATAAAAAAATAACAATATTATCTCTCACAACCCAATACATGACAATCTAGCAACAAAAATCTCTCATAAAATAACAACAAAAAATCATACACAATCCTTCTAAAAACTCTCTCGTCTCTCTCTATATATTAAAAAATAACCAAAAACAAAAATAACTACAATTTACTAATTTTTTCTTTTTTTTTTACATTATTGATACTACAATGAAAAGATTTTTTTTTAACATTATTGATACTACAATGAAAATGAGCTTGACTCCATGACTACGAACTTCACGCCAACCAAATCCTCCCCTTTTAAAACAAACGCTAACCCTCCATAAATATCGCCCAAAAGAGTGAACCTAGAGACTACGGTCTCTTTCATTATTTTATTCTTACCTTTTCATTTCTATTTATAAATAAATAAATAAAGAAGTATGACAATCGAATAACATTTGATGAATGAAAATTTACGTTTTCATAAGGTTAATCAACGCTATAAAATTTATAAATATTAAATTACTATATAATTTTTTCAATAAAAAAATCTTTTATCCATATTCATAACATATAAAGTAATAATTTATTAATAAATTAAAACGGATATTATAGATTCATAATAAAAGAATGTCCGAATGAAAAAGAGATACGTCGCCTTGACTCGACATCTCCATTTGAACTGTTCCATACGCCTACCCGGCTACATATAAGAGGTCGTCTTTATTTGAATTTGAAGTATCTTTTCTGTGTACTGTGGAGCAACATCACTCAAAACCCTAACCCTACTCTTTGGTTGGGCGCATCAACCTATTAATATGACAACCATGAGCAATGTAAATCGATTAGCACGGCCTATTATCTGTATTATTAATGATTTGAATTCTTCCCTCGAACAGCTAAACGGTTCTTCCTTCTATCAACAATTTTTGAAAGATATGCAACTTCCAGAATTCAAGGCACAGATACAAAGAGTGGCAGGCACTTGTAGTGATTCTGACCATCCAAACTCTTCAGAATTAGTACAGCTCGTGCTATACGGAGTTGGAAGTATTGCGTGTTCAGAAGCCAGTCGGTTGCAGTTATGCCTTGCGTTTCTGTTGAAACAGAAATGTGAATGGATAGACGATATAGTTGTGTATGATCCCATTCTCACTCTCAAAGAAACAAAAGCCATACAATCCTTTTTCATTTCTCGTTTTAGATGTGCTGATATTAGTCTTCCCTCTGAAAACGAAAATGGTAGACGGAGGGTGGCAAGGCCAACGCTATTTTTCATGCCCCACTGTCCATATGCGCTCATTAACAACGTGTTGGAGGAAAACTGGAGGGTTGATAATCTGAATAAAATCATTATATTGGGTAATAGCTTTATGCATTACAAGTTAATTCATGGATATGCATGTGATAAGAAGAATCCTAAGGATCGTAATAATAGGTATATGTTGGCCATTCAGAGGAATAGTTATACAGTTGAGTTGCCAGTTCCAGATACATCTCTGGATGTTCCACTACCTTTTCCTGAGAGCCCAACTTATGATCAGATTACTTGTGTTCCGATTGAATTTAGTGAGAGCGTGTGGAAGAAAGCATTTGCAAATTTAAGCTGGCATTTCTTTCATGTTGCAGATGCTTCAACAGAACTCAACCTTCTATTATCATAACAATTAGAATTAAGCCCTAGGATTTAATACTATTTGTGTTTAAATTGTTTAACAATAAACAGATATTAAATACAATTTTGTACTTCGCATATAATTTAGTTTGTTCAAAATGTTAATATATAGAATCATCAACGTTAATAAGTGGAAACTATTTGTACATGTATAAAATATTTTACTTGTATGTTGTTTATCTTCGTCAATATTATTTGTTTAAATATAGAATCTCAATATTAATACTTTAACAATAAATTAGAATTTAATTGGAACAGCCAATATCATATACTTGGTCAAACACTCCAACAAGACTGTACATCTAACCAGAAGAATGTGCATTACTAAGACAATGCTAAAGAGATTTAACAAATCAATGGATGTACAAAAACCTCTATTTTATGGAGAAAACTCATGCTAGTCATTTGATCTCTCCATATTTGATAAAGCCTAGTTCAGATGGACCTATCATATACTATGCCAAAGAGAATGTGCTAGTCATTTGATCTCTCCATATTTGATAGAGCCTAGTTCAGATGGCCCTATCATATACTATGCCAAAGAGAATGTGCATCCAACTAGAAGAATATGGACTACGAAGACAATGCTAAATAGATTAACAAATCAATGGATTCATAAAAACGTTTATTTGATGCACAAAACTCATGTTAATCATTTGATATCTTTATCCTTGAGAGACCCTACTTAAGATGAACCTTTGGTGGTGTATTAGTGGCCATGGCTTTATAATCTCTTCATATTTGATAGAACCTAGTTCACATGGACCTATCATATACTATGCCAAAGAGAATGTGCATCCAACTAGAAGAATATGGGCTGCTAAGACAATGCTAAATAGATTAACAAATCAATGGATCCATAAAAACTTCTATTTGATGCACAAAACTCCAAATGTTAATCATTTGATCTCTTCATACTTGAGAGACCCTATTTAAGATGAACCTTTGGTGGTGTATTAGTGGCCATGGCTTTATGCATTCAGAAATATAAAATGTGAGCTAATATCATTAGATGCAATTTTTTATTAGAATTTTAGATAGAGGAATAGTGCTAAAATTTAGGTTGAGAATTTAAATGGAGAGCTGAGTGGGAAGATGCTAAAGAAAGTTTCATACCTTCCATATTTTTTTCTTTATATACTCTTTTATGGGTAAGTGCAAGTTAAATATATAGTTTTTCATGATGGATTGATATGTTAAATTCAAGTATAACATTAGTATGTTAAATTCAAGTATTCATAAAATCAGTATGCTATTTTTATGAAAAATATAATCTATATGTTTTAGTGAGTGCATATGTTGAGGTTTACTAAGTGAAGTAATTTTGTTATATGTTTTTTTACAATTGTAAACATCCAATTATTTATTTTGTATATGACTATTTTTTCATGAGTTATAATATTAGTTTTACATTTTTTTAAAGATTATGAAAATCATTATACCCTTGAAATTACATTGTGATGCCCTAGTGTAGGTGTAGGGTATGATGATCTTACCATGAGAAACAATGTTTCATTTTAATTTTTAAGATTTTAGATCTATGTCTATACTAGTGCATTGTATATATATTTTTTAAATGGGTCAACTCATAAAAGGTTATAGTAGGAATGATAAACATGTGTATTTTAATATTTTGATACATACTATGACAAAAAAAAAATTATAATGAGCCTCTATTTGTATACTTGACCTCACTCTATTTTATTTTATCTATTACATCTTTATGTTGATCACTTGATGATTGGAGTTTCCACATGAAACATCACTTCTTCAAGTATTTTTATTAATGATTGGACTAAAGTTAAGTGATGAAACTTGTGCACTATGTCTATAATGTAGATGGTATTGCTCAATATGAATCAATGATGCCTCTAAACACTATGCATGACCTCTTTGTGGGATGTTTGTCCTTTAAGTTGCAATATTGACACCGCTAATATTTTAGTACCATGGACAAATTGTGGGGTGCTAGACATGGTGGAGGGATGAAAATTGAGTCTTATCCGGCTACAAGAACAATAAATTCAAGCACCACACTTAATATATTAATAGAATTTTCTCTCTTCAAGTTGGGATATGGGAACCATTAGGAAGTTTCGAGGTTTAGGTAATATTTGCTTCCCCTTGGACCTCAAGACTCATATCCTAAAGCTAGCTTTCAAGTTTCAAGGCACATAAATGGTGCCTTGAATCTCCTCAAGAAAATCGAGTGAAAACAATAAATATTAAAATCATGCACATTGAAATTCAAAAGACAATGTGATAATGATTGACCATTATGAAATCCCCCATTTATATTTATTCTCCTCACACTCCAAACAATAAACAATCATGCACCCTTCTAAATAGATTTTGACTGTCAAACCATAATGATAAAAGAAATCTATTGATATCATAATTGAACAAAGTAAACAAATATGTGATCATCTAAAACAATGTAATCACTCAAAACATCCTATATAAAGAAGTTATAATTTTAACAAGAATGTATTAATTGAAGGAAACAAGAGTGAACTCATATTAATCAAGAGACAAGCTAAAATGTACAAGGTATACTTGAGTTTTGAATTAGGTGTCTTTGCCACCATTCTGGATCCGCTTGTTCTTGGGCCATTGTCAAGACTTTTTCCATGAACTTCCTTTAATGGTAAATTAAATGTATTAAGTATGACTCTCACCACGAACTCTCACAAACAAGGATGACTTAGTATGAATGAGAGACCAAGGAGAAGGTTATTGTAAGATCTTAGAGGTGAACTATTGATTCTATTTCTCTACCATATACTTGGTATGCTGATTACTTATCCCTCTCATTCCATTTTAGGCTTGGATTATACTTTGATCTAAGTGGTTTAGGTGGTTGATCCATGTGTAATTGGGACTAGACTAAACACCAACTGACCAACCTGTATGTATAAAATCCTTTCCTTTCTTCTTTTTCGAATTACATGTGGTGTACATGTGTTTCTCAAGGAAACACCCATGTATACACTTGTTTCTAGCTAGATAAGAATGCACATAAGACAACAGTGTTTTTTTAAGGATTTCCCCCACAATTTGATGTATGAGGGGGATGTAGGATTCTTTTGAGCATTATCAAGTGAATTAATTTTGTAATAGATTCCTCACTTAATGTATGAGGTCAAAGGATAACTTGATGGGTGAAACAAATTATAAGTGAATTGGTATCTTATCAATGGACCTAAGTAGGATTTACCAATACTAGATCTATAAGAAAATTCACAACTGAAAACCAAGCATCAAAACACTCTATTTTTTAGGCGAGTATACAAGTGTGAAAGCAACATGGTCACCAAATCAAAGTATATTGCATATATATGACATAAATTGAATGCATAATCATGGAAAAAAAAATACATAGTTGATCCATGGATCAAATATAATATGATAGACCATGGACAAAAATATGATGTGTAGTGGATCCATGTCAAAAGATCACAACCACAAACATATACAACATGGATCTATGTCTTAATATATGCGAAGAGAAGAAATTTAAATGCTAATAAATTGGTTCTCCTGTGTGGTACAAATGTGATATAGTGTATGGTACCATCTTTCGCAACTTGCGTAATAAGAAAATGTGATAATACTATTGTTGGCCCCAGGTATTCCATCCAAACTGTTGAAATATTTGAGTCTTACCCATGCTAATATAAGATATAGAGTTATAAAGGACACCACTTGATTACCTACAA
The DNA here is from genome assembly GCA_001517045.1 of Pseudotsuga menziesii. NCBI lineage: Eukaryota > Viridiplantae > Streptophyta > Pinopsida > Pinales > Pinaceae > Pseudotsuga > Pseudotsuga menziesii. The sequence continues at coordinate 38,645 of LPNX010804778.1, forward strand.
TTGATGTAAATTGTTCACAAATGTGAGGAAACCCACCGATGATGATAATAGGCTATAAGTTACCTAGTTCATTTTAGCAAGTTTGAATATATGCCTTGGAGTTAGAAACTTGTAGAATATATCAAGCAAGAAAATGGATGTGTTCCCATTGTCAAATAGCTAGGGAAATTTCCATTTGTTAATTCTAAGGACACCTATTAATGATGAAAATAGGGCCAATATGATTTGAATCTATCTTAATTTATTAGAGTGACATGTCATAGTCGAAGAGAAGTGACCTACTAGTAAGAGGTCAATGGTAACCTTTTACATGACCTACTAGTAAGAAGTCAATGGTGACCTTTTACATTAGCACGATTCAAAAAATTAGATAAGATGATATTGAGAACAATTTTTACAATAGATAAGGTCGACATGCAAAGTTAGGGATTCCCATTGATATTTATCATTCCCTTTTAGACATAGAAGGCCTACTTGCTTCCATTCATGTCTCCAGATTTAAGAGTCTTTTGGATTGGCTACACAATCCAAATTAAGGATATGGTTTTATATGAAGTAATGAAATCATATTATTAGACAACCTTTAGTTATTCCCACTACCCGTGCACGGATTTTCCCTATTTTGAAATCTCATTCCATTATCAACTCACCAAGGCAACAAATTTCCATTCTCATGGAAGGAATTAACCATAACTTTCTAGATAATTGGGGCATTATGGAAGGATTTTAAATGGTCCCTAATCGAATATTCAATAGAGTAACAACCAATTTCCAAAACATTTCTACAAGGTAAGAAAATATTTCTCAAAATTTGGTCTCCTCACCCAACAAGAAACATAGTATGTATAAAATATTCAAACAAAGAAATGGTTCTCCAAAATTAGATACATATGATGTGAAGAGTAAGGAATCAACAAACAAGTTTGCTGAAATTATGAGGCCCTATGGAGGCACTCTCCTAATGCATCCTTACACAAGGCATCGTCTCTAGGGATGGCAAAAACATGCCTAACATGTGGCTTCTAAACCATAGGAACCTATTCCAAGTGACCACAAAATTTCGAGGATGTTGTTCATTGCATTCGCATTCTAATACAATTTCGAGCAATGAAGTTCTAAGGTTGTTTTTGATTGGTGTTCATGCCCAAACTACAAGGTTAATGTTGTTTATCGTTATTTTTAGGCACATGAGGCTAAAAATAGCATGGAGAATACAAAAGAATGCCAAAAACTAAGGATTAATGGTTCATTATTGTTGTTGTGACTTAGAGTACCACCAGAGACTAGATAGACCTTTCCAATGGGATATCTAGAGCTCTAAACATAGATTGTGCATAATTCATAAAGATTAGATAGACCTTTCCAATGGGATATCGATAGCCCCAATATTTTTCCATTAATATGAACCCTCTTTATGAATACCCCCATATTTTGGCATTTATTTCAAGCCTCTATCTCACATTCATCTAAAGAAGTCTACTCATATCTACTTGTTATTCTACTTGTTATTCACTTCAAAGGATATCTATCCCTAGTGGAAAAAAAATATAATCTACAACATTAGTTATGCACCCCTTTGATATCCATATTTAAGTAATACCTTATTACAATTTACCTCAATGTATCCGATAATATTCATCATTAATTTCTATGTATTTTATTAATAATTTCACCATTTCGTCTCTACTTTCCATTCCACTATAAAGAGGTCATTTACCTATTAACACTATATCTACTTTCCATTTCCCCAAGGATTTTTACTTGTTGGAAAAAAAATTCAATAGCTCAAATACACTATAAAGAGGTCATTTATCTCTCAACGCTATCTCTACCTACCATTGAACTAAGGCCTTTTACCTGGTGGGAAAAGAAAATTCAACAAACCAATTTGTCAATCTGGAGGATGTCTCTACTTTCTCAATTTATTCAATTAAATAGTCATTTCTATTTTTTTTTATATATCCCATTAATACATATCTTCCTTTGCATTCCATTGACCTAAAAGTTGTCCATAACCAATGGGAAAATACTTTAAGAGCTTATACTTTCCCATTACACTTTGAAATATGTAAATTTCAAATGTCTATTTTTTCATTTTGAGGTTCTCTACTTTCTCAATTTATTACACTAATTTATAATTGTTTTATATATCCTGCGAATACATCTATGCCTCACCTCTACTTGAAATTGACCAGAAAGTTGTCTCTAACCAAGAGGAAAAAAGTTTCAATAGTTTAATTGCAAAACTAACTAAGGGGAAAAAATTTCAACCATTTTGATTACAATTTACTTATTAAAAGTTGTTTTTATTTGCTCTAAGACATTGCTCTAAGTAACTAAAATTTACCTCTCTTGGCCCTATACTTTCTCTGAACTTACCTCATTCCTAACTCAATTTGTATTGTATTAATTCTCATCTTTTGGAAGTTCAATTACTGTTTGAAGATGGTCATCTACGCAGTAGCAAATTGAGTAAAGAGGAGCTGCGTTCGGAAATTAGAGATCTCAACGTTTCGATCCCTACTCTGGGATCATCATCAGGAGACACTTAGAAGCGTGAGGAAGTGTGTAAGATGCTCGAGCAGTTAAATATGGATAAGTAGGTTTTAGGTAGGAAAGGTAATAAACAGGTCGGTTTAGTAAAACTTAAAATTTTTAATTTTGTTTGTTTAAAATTTTTCAAAAATGGGATTGAAATTTTTTTTAGGGTTTATTAAGGAAAATTTTAATTTTATCTCAAAAATTTTCTAAAGTAAGTTAATTAATAAATAAAAAATTTTAAAAAACTTTTAAACATTTAATAAATCAAATTAACAAAGTTAAATAATTAAGTTAAAAATTTTATATTAAAATTTTTTAAAAACCTCTAAAATAAAATAAAATCAATATTTCTAAAAAGTTCATTTTTAAATAAACTTTTAATTAAATATTTTTAAAACCTTTAAAAAGAAAAATTTTAAACATAACTTAAGAATTAAAATTAAAAGTTTTAATTAACTTACTTTAGAAAAATTTTGAGATAAAATTAAAATTTTCCTTAATAAACCCTAAAAAAAAATTCAATCCCATTTTTGAAAAATTTTAAACAAACAAAATTAAAAATTTTAAGTTTTACTAAACCGACCTGTTTATTACCTTTCCTACCTAGAACCTACTGATCCATATTTAACTGCTCGGGCATCTTACACACTTCCTCACACTTCTAACTGTCTCTTGATGATGATCCTAGAGTAGGGATCGAAACGTCGAGATCTCTAATTTTCGAACGCAGCTCCTCTTTACTCAGTTCAATCACTGATATTCATCTTTTGATGTTCGATTACACATCCTTTTTCCATTTTATCCCATGACCAAATTACAACCTCTATACCCTTCATTCATCTTCTTGAAGTTACAATTTTAATACTTCATTGACCCTCATAATTTTCCATTGATCTCACCAGCATCAACACATGTATTCTACTCACTCGTGGTTTTGAATTTCCATCATATTATTCATCCTTGAGTTAAAAAAATACAAAATATCTAGAATTTTTTTATTTATAAACCACATAGTATTCATCATTAACTCTTATTTTGAATTTCACTCAAGTTCCATCATTAACACTATTGTCAAAGGTTAAAAACAAGATCTACAACTAAAAATCTATAGTTTCAACAAGCCGAGTATAATCTATAGAGTAAACATCACTAACACCAAAAGAAAATGTGTTATCCCTCGGAAAACACATTTCTCATGTTTCCATTTCAATGATGCATTTCAATGATCATCTCAAGAAAATACCTTAACCCTTAGAGAACACATTTCTGATTTTTACATTTCAATGATCATCTCTCTTTATAATACTCAATCTCCCTCATTCATATTCCACGATTGGAATATGACTGACATCAGCCAACCATACGTAATACAACCTTATTCCCATGGTCAATTTTTTATATGAAAAGGAAGCAATTATGTCATTTGCTTAACCCAAGCACCACAAAGTATCAAGTGTTGTTAACATCAAAAGCATTACCCGGCAATTGAACTGTAAAGCACGCACAACAATGTATGCCCTCCATAATCTAGAACTGCTCCATTGATCTCAACATCCATTAATATTTTATATATTTAAACTTCTCACCTCATCTAAAATCATAAAAAAAATTAAAATTCACCATTCCACACGCATCATTCAAATTAGAGCTACAGAGTAACATCACACACCGAACAACAGAGCACATGCTAACATACAGCTCAATAATACAACTCATCACTTTGAAGGAAGATACTTTTCTCAAATTGATAGATTTCCAATTCAAATACCATTCTCAAATAATATTAATTCATCTTCCTCACTCATGTCGAGTAACTGTGTCAGACCCTATTTAGCAAACATAATCATAAAAATATCCTCTTTCCATAATTAAGTCAGATTGCTCATTGAACTAAAATTAAATTGAAATAGTGGGAAATATTTGGTAGGGCTATTAGAAACATGAATGATATTGGCCAAATAGGCCTCCTAATTCCAGATATTTGGTGTTGATCACATGTAAGCTAGGTAATCATAGAAGCAGATAACTAAAATGTCCAAATATTGAGTACATCAAGCTTGCATTCTGGGTCTAGTATCTATTTTTCGAAAGAAATAAGGAGTTATGATAGTTCTTTGTCTATGTAAAATTAGACCTTTTGCAAGGTGGCAGGGATTATATGTGGGTAAGGTGTGAACCACTTAAACACTGAAAAAAAAAGGAGGGGAAGTAAGCCATTGTTCTTGGGTTACCTTGAACAAACAATGTGAGTGATGATGGGATGGGGACAAAAGCATCCTAGCACAATGGGGGCAGAACACTTTACCAAACAAACCCTATATTCATTCAAAAAAGGATGGAGAAGGATTGGATTAGATCAGAATTATGGGCCAATATATTCATAGCACAAATAAGTACAGGATTTAGAGCGACTGATATATATATATATGTTTACATTTTTGGCCTTATTCTAGACTTCATGTGTCAATATAACGCCTTCTATCATCCGCATAATTTAGGATTTTGTTTTTTTGGGGGTGATGGCATCTTCAAAAATGCTCGCTATCAACTAATTGCTATGAACATATTTCTGATGAAGGTGGTGTATATACTACTGAAATTTACGATAGCAAGCCCAATTCAATGAACAAGATTCAATATACGAGGATTCACCATAAAGGATTCAATATACCACAATTCAGGGTTCATAAGTTTAATATACCGAGTCATTAAGCTCAATATACCGAGTCCTTACATGATTCAATATACCATCATAAGAAGGAAGTGCAGTTACCAACTTACCACAAGGGGCTTCCGAGTTGAGCTATCAGACGAGTTGGAGCAGTCGAGTTGGAGCTCTGCACCGTTTTCTATTCTGATGGGTTATCTGAAGGAAGGAACGACGAACTATAACAAAACTGATGTCAAGTAGTGCAATTATTATTGTCCATCAAGGAGGTGGGAGGGGGAACTCGATGTGTAATTATGGGCTTGCGGACAGAGGACTCCCCTCACTGATTTGAATCATGGCATGGAAAGGCCGAGAGGGAGGAGGGAATCTGAGCAGCTGTGACTGAGAAGGGGCGAAGGGGCACTCGATCTGCAATTATGGGGTTGTAAAAAGGGCACTCCCCCACTGATTCAAATCATGGTGTGCTCCAATCCTGAGATGGGGGAAGGAGTAGGTGGGAAATAATTGCATGGGGAGGATGTGGGTGTGGGTGGGCGATTGCATGGATAGAAATGGGCACAGGGATATGATGATGGACGTTGACAAAAATGGAAATGAGGAGGAACGGGGAAACATGGACGGTGGGTGAATGAGGGTTTACAACAGGGAGGAAGTCCGAGACGGTGTCTGGAGGCCCAGCGTGGGAAAAATTGCCACGCCCTTAGACTCTTCCCTTAAAAATAGTTTTAATAAACCACTTGAGAGTGACCCTAAAATTGTCTTTCTTTCAAATCTCCATGCTCTAGTAAGACAGGAGTTGTCATAGCATGAATATCATCAACTAGGATCCATATTTTTTATGCAATGCAGCTAGCGTGCATCTCGATTTTTTGATGGGCCAAATCTATGGTTACAACCAGTTCGATCCTTTTAAGCTACAAAGATTTTAATGTGACACTTGGGCCCTAAAGCTAATACTGATTGACCATGCATTTGCATCTACATCCTTTAGGGTCATGAAAGAGATATTACAAAACTAATTATTCACAAGCGTGGTACCACTTCCTCCCACCCTATTGACCCTTAAGTCCCAAGCTACTTCATTACTCAATGCATCATATGTGTAGTGCCCCATATTTTGACTCCGGCATATTTATCACTTAGACTTATTACACTGTATTTACTTATTATCTGCGGACTCAACTATACTTCATAAACTATATTTTGGCATGTTATATGTGATTATTTACTGATGTTATGATGTTATCAGGATTATGCTCTAATTATGATATTATGATGTTATCATGCTTATATTATGATTTGATCATGATGTTACGACGATTAACATGCCTATGTAGAATCTTTGATTATGATGTTATGATGATTATCGTTTATATGAAAGTATTGTGCTTATGCAATTATCATGCGGTAGTCATCATCAGATTCATTATTTCATAACAAAAACATATAATTGATTTTAATCCTTGATATGATGTGATATGTATGATGTGGTACATGGGCATCCATCCATGATGCGATTGATTTTATGATTTTATGTGATGAAAGGAACTAATGTTGATTATATGGACCAGCTATTGATTTAATATTGTTATGAATGCATGTTTGCATAGTGCTAACCTGTAGGGTATAGGGGCTATGTGATAGCCAAGTGTGTGATGCAAAGTATGACTCAATACATATCTTGAAGAAGATCCTTAATTGCCAAGTGATGGTACGATGAAACGTATTAATAAACTCGATAGCAACACAGTATGGTTTGATGAGTATGTACCTAGTATGTTGAGAGGGATGGATGCATTTCCCACCCTATGTCACTTTGATACCCTAGGTCATGGGAGGGTAATGCTGAGACATGCTCCCCAAGTTGTTGTGATGACGATGGTCAGATGCCTTCTAGGAGAGGCTAGGTCCGCTAGTTAGCCGACGCTACCACTCTCAGGTTCTATGTGGGAAGGTTAGTACAGCTGGCATCCACTTTGTACTAGCAGAGAAAGGATAGGGAGGATGCGAACATAGGTTAGGATGGTTTGACATATTAGTTATTATTGTTGAGTCTTGGAAATTTATGATACCGGATTAGTGATGGTAGGTACCAATCTTAATTAACTGATTAATAAGAACATAACTGTTAAATAACTCTGAATGTCAAAAGAAATCATATTATATCTGTATATGGGTCTTGTTACGTGAAATATTATTTGTATCAGCTAGAATTTAGGGGTTTTTGCTATAGTACATGTGCAGCCTGTGCATGTACTGGCCATGCATGCACACCTCACACATGCACGCTAGTATGAAATATTAATTGAAAAGCATTAAATAGTTGGATGGGTTAACTAAGTAATTGTGATTTATTTAAACCTATAAATGTACCTTATTTATTAAAAATCGATGTGCGTGGGGGACTTAACAAACATAAACATGTCGATGTTATCATTTCAATCAATGATGTGATAGATGTAGCAAGGGTATTCAAGAGATGGAAGAGAAAGCACTAAGTCCTAAAATTTAATAGAAAAATGACATTTACTCTTATTTTGATTTTTCAGGATTCATTTATTTGTAAAATAATGAGAGGGTTCACCGAAAAATACCTGAACCTTAGTAAGATGAAGATAGTCCTTGAATCCTGCTCCTGTATCCTTTCCTCTCCCTCATCTGAGACTTTCTAAGCCTTGATGCCAATTCGGATGATCCACCCTGCCGACCAGCGTTGAACCTGCTGGCCCTAGGAAACCGACGGGTTTCCTAGCCCTCGAGCCCACATGCCGATAAACCCGATAGAAACTTCCTTCTTTTCTGAGTGTAATTCCTCTCCTGGAGTTAACCCCCTCCTCTAGTTTTCTTCCCTTCATGTTCGATCACCTTCCTTACTCTCTTCTTCTGTAAAAATTATCTTCCCCAAGATGCTCTGCAAAAAAATCCCCCTCTTCAACCATTCGATCCCCGTCCTTATACCTCCTTCCCCTCCTAATAAATAATTGTAGTATTATTTTTAATTGATTGAAATGATAACATCGACATGTTTATGTTCGTTAAGTCCCCCCTGGATGCCAGCTGTACTGACCTTCCCACACAGAACCTGAGAGCGGTAGTGTCGGCTAACTAGCAAACCTTGCCTCTCCTAGCAGGCATCCGACCATCGTCATCGCAACAACTTGGGGAGCGTGTCTCAGCACTGCCCTCCCATGACCTCGGGTATCAAAGTGACATAGGGTGGTTAATGCATCCATCCCTCTCAACATACTGGGTACATACTCATCAAACCATACTGTGTTGCTACCGAGTTTATTGGTACGTGTCATCGTACCATCACTTGGAAATTAAAGCTCTTCTTCAAGATATGTATTGAGTCATACTTTGCATCACACACTTCGCTATCACACAGCCCCTGTACCCTGCAGGTTAGCACTATGCAAACATGCATTCATAACAGTATTAAATCAATAGCTGGTCCATATAATCAACATTAGTTCCTTTCATCACATAAAATCATAAAATCAATCGCATCATGGATGGGTGCCCATGTACCACATCATACATATCACATCATATCAAGGATTACAATCAACTATATGTTTTTGTTATGAAATAATGAATTTGATGATGACTACTGCATGATAATCGTATAAGCACAATACTTTCATATAAACGATAATCATCATAACATCATAATCAAAGCATCTACATAGGCATGTTAATCGCCGTAACATCATGATCAAAGCATAATATAAGCATGATAACATCATAATATCATAATTAGAGCATAATCCTGATAACAACATAACATCAGTAAATAATCACATATAACATGCCAAAATATAGTTTATGAAGTATAGTTGAGTCCACAGATAATAAGTAAATACAGTGTAATAAGTCTGAGTGATAAATATGCCAGAGTCAAAATATGGGGCACTACAATATGAACCTCACTACATTTCCCAAAGGTCCCTGCCAATAAAATATCTCTGTTCCTATTTCCATTAGCCAATATGAAATTGACACATTCCTTCTTCATTAAAATACACTAATTCAAATATTTATCCTATAAAGGGCTCCCATTTCATTTTTTTATTCTTCTACTTAAATATTTCATCCATCTTAGATATCTCTCTGTTACATGCAAAATCCATTTCCCTTTGTTGTTAATTGTCTTAGTATCGAGCTTCCATGCTGTCCACTTTAGAAGTTGCATCTTTATTGTCTGAAAGAAAACCCTCTAGTGTCAAAGAACACATGATTGATATCCAGTTTGATATATACAACCTCGTACTCTCCATTCCAAAAACATATCCGGTTTCTATGGATTTCGAAGAGTTGGAAATCCAAGGAATAGATACTCTAAATCTCTGGAACTCCAAATTAGCAAGAGCCATCTTACCAACAACTAGAAATTTCTCTAAATTAGTGGAGTGGTGTGTCAAGAATAATGTTCCAAAATGGAAATCTATCATGTTGATACTTAGTGCCAAAATTTTTCTGACAAATTAGTTTCTCTAAGAATTTCTAGAAATCGAAGATGACTCGGATCGACTACTCTTCGATGAATAAATTTTAGCGTCGATATTAGAGATTTATCTCCCAAAAGACGAAATATGTTTCCTAGAGCTTTGTTACCACCCAGAGATGAACCCCTTGATTCTATTTTTACTTAAAGGCTTGGCATTATCTTTGAACCAACTCAAGCATAAATTTCCATGGTAAGTCAAATCTTGGGATATGATTATCACATGATTGTTAATCATACGGTATTAGGGTTCCTTCTAATAATAAATTTGACAAATCAAGAGTCTCCTATTAAATTAGACATTGTTGTTTTTCTAATCAACATTATCCATGTCCAACTAAAGAACTTCACCTCCATGAAATGATTTAGATACGATTTTTACATTTTGTTCATGATCCTTTACCACAATACAGGGTTTTTTAACCAATTAGACCTAAAAAATTCATTAGGAGAACCTAACAATGAAGGATTCCTAGAATTTGTCAATAAAGTGATGTCAAAAGTGTATTCCCTATTGTTTGTTAAGCCCCCCAAATAATATTTCCTAAGTGCAAAATCTATTACATTTGAATCCTCAAGAACCTATAAGTGATTGGTTCGACTATGAAGATCATATAGAAATACATATTTATGGAGCATACTTACAATCTTACCATTTCCCTCTTTTCTTGACCCATATATTGTTTGCACACGAATATATTAGGAAAAGGTTCAATTTTGATGAGATACATTTTGTTAAGCACAATATTACGCATACCCTTATATTACAGCAGGAGGTTGGTACTTCAAATGTCAAGAATGGAGAAGCCCAACCCATCGTGGAAGAATGTTGGCTAGTCTAAAGCTGCCAAGTAGTTTTGCACGGAAATATGATCCCAAGGGAATCGTTGTTGGATTTATCTTATACTAAGAGGGGGTGAATCATTATAAAGTGTAGATATCAAATTATTTAACAATTAAACAATTTTCACCATTTAAAAATTTTCAACTGAAACAAACACAATTGCACACAAAGAATGAAGGATAATGATATGTATATATATAGATAAAGTGAATTTTTACATTAGTGGGAGAGTAGAATCTCCAAACATGAGTACCATGTCATTTCCGATGCTAACCTGATCTACAGGAAACAATCTACTAGTTACAGGAAACAACCTACAATGACCTCAATCTACGTGAGAACCAACTCACAAACTTTAGGAACCGACCTAAACTAATGTCTATGTTATTCCACAAACTGTGACTATTATCAATCAGGCACCAACCCATAGAATATTGTAATATCTAATTTTTTCCTCATGTACCACTGAATGGAATCACACATTCCCAAATTAATTATATTTACAAGCTCCAACTAGAAGGAGGCTCCAACCCACTATATTTTTTACCTACTACCACTATAAGGAAGTTCCCACACCCTGAGTTTTACTAGTTGTGTATGGAAGGAAGCTACAACTCCCTCTTCCTTTCCATGTCTTGCCTCCCTGAGAAGCCTTACAACACCTACTAGAAGGAAGCTTCAACTCCCTTATCCTTTCCCATTCCTTCCTAACTTAGAAGAAAGTGTGTATTAATTAATTAGAATATGTAAATTACCTTGTTTGGAAACTACAATTTCTATAAATATTCTAATCTATTTCTTTCCTTTGATTATTTCCATCGAAACTGTCAATTTCCTTAACTGCAATGTGAAACTATGTGAATTAATTTTATGTAGTCCTACACTACTCATTAACTTTCATTATTTAGAGTTTTTAGTCATCTTCTGAGTAGCACCTTCACACATCCCAAATATCAGGTATCCTTCTATCTAGCGCTCTTCTTGTTGTTCATCATTTGTTGTTCTTAACAATTAGACTCCATTGCATAAAGACTCTTTATGTGATCAATAAGCCATTGATACCCTAAGAAAATGAAGCTTTCCCAAAATAGATTATTTTCAAGTCTTCATTCTACAAGATTACTTCAACAAATCCATCTCTTTCTTATTTATACTCTTTCTAAATCAAGAGATGTGTCCACTTTTTAAAGGCTATTTTACTTTCATAATTCCACCACTCATTTGCATCATGATCAAGTTATCATCTACATCATCATGTCACTTATCACAATTTATCTTTGTGGGTTTTGGTGCACATATGCCATTCTCTTTGTGTGACTTTTACACACATATATGTATCTCATATTCTTCTTAATAAGTTCCGTATGGAAATTTTACACACAAGTTTATATCTCATATTCTTTTTCATAATTCCTATACCATATTCCATTTCCTTTGTGGGACTTCAACAGACAAGTTATTATCTCATATTCTTGTTCATAAGTCTTGTACCAAAGTGATATTTGTCCACATATTCCATTTTTCATATTCTTCTTTCAACGTTGTTATATGCACACATATAACACATGTCATATTGGGATCTTTGCACTCTTTGAACTTATGTATTTCTTCAACGTGTATTTCTATGAGGAACCCTTAATTTTATTTTGAGCTCAATGATAACACTTGGGTTGAATATTTTTTCCTTCGACATCAATGAAAAAACATGTTCAACAATATCTCCCTTTGGCATCGATATCAACACCACCTTATCACAACACAAACTTACCATAAGCTACCCCTAAAATTTATCTCTTCTACTATGCATAAAAGGATCCCCTCGTGATTTTTCCTTTGATTCTTTTTCTATTATTTTGTGCAGACCCATCTGGAGTTCCTTTTATTCTCTTCTTTTTCATTTATTATCCCCCTTTGACATCAATGGAAAATGGATTATTTTTGTCGCTAAATACCACTCATTTCATGCACATTACTTCATCTCTATCTTGATTCTAGTGTTCTAGGAGGAATATAATGCATCTACATGTCATATACACTAAATTGTGTTGTTATTCCTATTAGATTTTTATCATTTAAGCTAGCATTAACTTAGGATCTTAACTGAGAGAATAACAAGCACAACAATCAAACACATAAGACAATGAACACAAATATTTTCCTCGAGGAAACCATAAAGGAGAAAACCCTGCAACTTCCTCATAGATAGAATCAACACCGAATACCAAAGCCCCAAAAACAATAAGATGATATCTTGACAGCAGTAGCCTCTTTCTCTCTAGCCCCAACAACTTCTTCTTCCTCAGTTATGCGTTACAACTCAATGTGAGTGAGTGTGTGTTAAATAGAGAGGCTCACTCTCTATTTATAATAATTCCTGACTTGATAATGACTCACTAGGGCCGACTTCCCTAGGAGAGTCTAATAACCCTAGGGCCAAGAAATTGTGGGGACTTTAACCCTTGAACAATAGGAGAGTTACCCAAAATGACTTGACATGACTTGTTTACATTATAGAACCTCCAGATAGGAACATTGGGGCATGACATGACTCAAATACATTACAGACACTTCTCGAAATAAACATCGGGGTACAAGACATAACATATACAAGTGAATACATTCCAAAGTTAAAAATACATCAACACTCCCTCTTAACTAGGAAGGTATTCTTTCGACACAATTTTCAACACTCATCTTCTTCTCTGTATCGACTTGATAATCTCATCATATTCATCTTCAAGTTGTCTTTATCTTCAAGTCTTCTTCATATTCAAGTCGTCATCATCTTCAAGTCTTCTTCATCTTCAAGTCATCTTCGTCCTCAAGTCATCTTCTTCTTCAAGTCTTCTTCATCACAGGATCTAGCTCATCACAACTCCTGGATCATCATCAATGTATCATCATCAAATCTGGATCATCACTTGATCTGAATCATCATCAAGTTTGGATCATCATCACATCTGGATCATTACTTGATCTAGATCATCATCAAGTCTGAATCATCATTATTGGTGCTCTGTCTTGATTCTTCTCGTCACAGGAAGTTCTACAGAGCCAGCCCTTTTTCATGTTGGTTGTAGGACTACCCTTCATGTAGGTATTCAACACTTATATCTGACCCTAAGTCAGAAAGGTCCACCCAGCTCTTACATATGATATCATCTTGTCAGAAAGGCACGCCCAGCACTCACATCTGACCTCATCTTGTCAGAAAGGCCCAACACTCACATCTGACCATGTGTAAACACATCGCATGAGAATGGCTTAGCACTTATATCCAACCATGTTTGAACACACCACATCGGAAGGGCTCTGCACTTACATCCGACAATGTTTGAAAACACTACATCGGAAGGGCTCTGCACTTACATCCGACCATGTTTGAAAACACCGCATCAGAAGGGCTCTGCACTTACATTCGACCATGTGCGAACACACTGCATCAAAAGGGATCTCAATCCCAGAATAAGGATTCCAGGTAACTGACCAGGTGCCTCCATTCTCCCAGAGAATGGAATCTACTCTTATATCTGATCAAGTGGGAACACATCCCTCAATCACATCAGAATGGCCATGCACTCATATCTGATCATGTAAGACTACATCCCACAGTCATATCAGAATGGCCCTCTGTCCCAGACTGAGTATTCCTGGTAACTGACTAGGTGCCTCTATTCCAAGAATGACATTCAACACTTATATCTGATCATGTAGGAACCAATCCTACAGTCACATCGGAATGGCTCAGCACTCACATTTGACATGGAAGGAACCAAATCCTCTCACCATGATAGAATGCCTCAGCCCTTACATTTGACCATGGAAGGAACCTAATCCTCTCACCATGTCAGAATGGCTCTAGGTCTTATCATTTCCCTTTGGAGGGAACCTTGATCTAAAGAACACCAAGCTTCTCCCCAAAGTACTCAAACTTCACTCTGACCAATGGCTTCATCAACACATCAGCTATCTATTCTTCCATCGCAACATACTGGAGCGTCACTGCCCCTCTTTGCACCATATCCTTCATATAGTGATACTTGATATCGATATGCTTAGACTTGTCTTGGAACACCAAGTTCTTCGACAACTTCACAAAACTTTGGTTGTCGCAATATATAAAAGTAGAATCCAACTGGAGATCAAATAAATCAGACAGTAGCTTTCTCAGCCACACTACCTCGCAACAAGCTAAACAAGATGCGACGTATTCTACTTCAGCTATACTGAGTGCCACACAATACTACTTCCTACTAAACCAAGAGATCATACCTAATCCCATACTGAAGCAACATCCTGAATTGATTTTCCTATCGATGAAACTACTTACCCAATCTGAACCAACATAACCCTTTAGGTTAATCTTCTGATTTTCCTCGTACTTGAGCCCATAATCAACTATACCCTTCAGGTACCTCAAAATTTGCTTTGTAGCAATCAAGTGAACATTTCTTTGATCTGTCAGGAACTGGCTCAAGGTGTTCATAGCAAAACAAATATCTGGGCTCGTGTTCATTAGGTACATCAAGGACCCAATCATCTGACGATACATCATAGCATCAACCACTTCTGATGAAACATCACTCAATAGCTTTAGGTTAGATGCCATATGTGTGGTTATGGCCTTGCAGTCTATCATCCCGAATCTCTTCAGAATCTCTATTGCATACTTCCCTTTTCCAAGGAAGATTCCATCCGTATTCTGCCACACCTCCATGCTTAGGAAATAGTGCATCATACCCAAGTCTTTCATTTCAAACTCAGCAGCAAGCTTCGTCTTTGTATCAGTAATGAACCCATCCATACCTATTACAAACAGATCATCCACATACAGTAGGAGTATTACTGGATTTCCAACTTCAACCTTGTAGTAAAGGTTGGAATCTACTTTACTCTTGGTAAAGCCCAAACTAGATAGAAAGCCATCAATTATATCATACCATGTCCTCGGTGCCTATTTCAAACCGCATAGGGATTTCTTCAATATACACGCATGAGACTCCCTGTCACGTGTCTCAAAACCGAGTGGCTACTCCACATACACTTCCTCTTCTACTACACCATTCAAGAAAGAAATCTTGACATCCATCTGGTGTATCTTCCATTTCTTCACTGTAGCTAGAGCCAGTACTGATCTGATGGAAGTGTATCTAGCTACAGGTGCACAAGTTTATTCATAATCTATTCCTCTTTCTAGGAGAAGCCACGAGCCACAAATCTTTCTTTATATTTCTTTATGCTACCATCTGCAGCATGCTTGATCTTGTAGATCCATTTGGAAGTTACAATGGAATTCCCTTCTGGTCTTGGAACAACATCCCAAACATCATTCTTCATGATCTATTGATACTTTTTGATCATAGCCTCCTTATATTCTTTCCTTTTTGTTGCTTCTTCATAGTTGCAAGGTTCTTTATCAATAATGTCACATAGAAAGGCTACATAACTGGAGTAGGACCTAATTCTCTTTCTTCCTCTATGTGTTTCTTCTGAAGCTCCATATCTTTTTGTAACTTGGATAATTTCACGTACCCAAGTAGGTTTTCTCTTGTCAAAATTCTTCTCCTGAAGTGGATCCATAGGTTCTTGAGGTTCTTCTAAATCTCGATATTCTTCTTGAATGTCTTCATTCATGGTTGTATCATGAATTCTGGGTGCTTTTGTTTCTTCAGGTTATTCAATCGGTCTCTTCTTGGATTTGATGTAAGCTGAATCTTTTTCAAATGTTACATCTCTACTGATGTCGATCTTCTTAAACTATGGGAAGTATATTCTGTAAGCCTTCGAGCTTTCAAAGTATCCCACAAATATACCCTTTATTCCTGAAGGATCTAACTTCGTCCTCTTTTCTTTCGAAATGTGTATGTATACAGAACAACCGAATAGTCTAAGATGGCTGAATTCTAGTTTCTTGTCGGAGAAGACTTCTTCAGCTGTCTTGTTCTCAAGTACTCTGTGTGGAGTGTGGTTTTGTACATACACTGCTGTTCTGGAAGCTTCTGCCCATAGCTCCATGGGAAGATATTGATCATGAAGCATGGCCCTTGCTGCTTCCATGATCATTCTATTTTTTCTTTCTACAATCCCATTCTGTTGTGGATTATACGGAGTGGACAACTCCCTCTTTATCCCTGAGTCTTTACATAGCTCTTTGAATTCATTTGATGTGAATTCTCTGCCATTATCTAATCGAAAGGTCTTGATCTTATTTTCTGTGTGATTCTCAATCAAGGCTTTGAATTCCTTGAACTTGCTGAATACTTCATCTTTGTTTTTCATAAAGTATATCCATGCCTCTCTAGAAAAATCTTCAATAAAAGAAACATAGTATACTGTTGCAGCTACAACTTTTTCCCCAAATTTCTAAAATTTTGGCCCCCCTTTGTTGATTTTGTTGAAGGCCGTTTGTTCCTACTCTGCTACGTGTGGATTGTTTGAGGCCAGTTTTCTTGTTTTTGGGATTACGCTTGGGTTTGTGCATGTTATGGGATACAAGGCTCAGCCGGTTATTACATTGTTATATCTTTGAGGTTGAAATTGGTTTTTTGGTTGCCTTTCTTTCGAAGGATAGTTAAACGTGGTGCCAATAATTAATGTATTTCACTAAAACTAGGTTTTGTTTTGCAAAAACACCTTACTTTGTATTTTTTGAAAAGAGCTTTGACTATGATCGGAGTCCGTAGGCTGATTGAGTTCCATTGTTGCGGCTCTAGAATAGCCTAATTGCCCGTCAGACTTTTTTCTTTTCGCTGACGCCTTGTTCTTTGTTTTTTCGATGTTTACTAGTTTGCGGGTTTTTCTTAACCTTTGAACTTCCGCCATTGTGGCTGTGTAGCTCACTAGCTATCCGATGCCTGCAGAGGATTTAGCCTTGATGTTTTATCGCGCCATTTTTTAGTCTGTGTGCCAGAAACCCTAGAGTGTAGGTTACCTGCTGTTGCGACCGAGTAACCCACTAGTGAGCTGACATTGAGTGTTTCAATTCACCGATGAAGGATTTTATATGCCATTTTCTTAATCGTTTTTGCCATTGGTTATGATGTCGTCTTTTCTGTAAGAGACCTGTGTGCCTTGTTTACGTTGAAATTTGCACATATGGACTGATCTTTGGGTTTCTTCTTTCGTACCCATTTTTAATATCATGGTTTATTTTTATTGTAGATAAACGGATTAAATGATGAATTCTCATTTGATTGCATATAGAC
The DNA here is from genome assembly GCA_001517045.1 of Pseudotsuga menziesii. Taxonomy (NCBI): domain Eukaryota; kingdom Viridiplantae; phylum Streptophyta; class Pinopsida; order Pinales; family Pinaceae; genus Pseudotsuga; species Pseudotsuga menziesii. Next base: position 56,413 of record LPNX010804778.1, read on the forward strand.
ATGACAGTTTCTCCGATCCCGTTGACGATTATTGCGGCATAGAAGGTGCAGTTGAAGGATAAAGCATGTTAAAACATAAGGCGGAAGAATCATTTCTCAAAGAAGAAAATTATGACGGTCTGAAACAAGACCGAGGAATGGTCAAGCTTAATAATTAGAAAACAAAGGCTCATGCTTGGGCATTTCATCAGTTACCTAGATTTTCCCGGTTTTTATAAAATATTTATCTAGAACGTAACGTTTGGATGAATCATGAGCATCCACAAAGTGATAAAACAATGAAAGGGAACGTTTGGGAAGCCGAAAGGTTTCCCCTTTTGGTATAAGTATGGGAGAGTGAGACAGAAAAGCAACTTTTTCCCAGAGAAACTTGTGAACCACTTGTTGTAAGAGGAACTACTTCGTTTTGCAAAAATAAATTACAAATTTTTGCCTGTTGGAGAAAGTGTTGTGTGGAATGTTCAAATGTGATGAAATGAACAACGTTGAAGGGGAACTATTTCATTTTCAGCTTTGTTTCATTAACCGTGAGATCGTTCTAACTTTATGAACCTATGTTCTTACATGAATGTTCTATGGTTTATTCTGTGATAATTTCCACTATGAGTAATGAATGTTTTAATAGTTGATGAACTATCTTGTCTTGTATATCTTTATCCATGTTTATGTGTTTTGATTCTAAGAACAACTATCTGTGATTTATCTTAACATATGAACAATATTATATTACTCATGAATTGATTATCTTGCTCCCTAGGGACAACTTAGTTAACTGTTTTGTTTTTTCTAGTTATGTGTGATTTAGAGGCGAGAGAGTCTAAGACGAGAGATAAGAACCTATGCATCACATTGTGACCACTCCTCGCATTCTTTATCAATCCACATCTTACATAGGCACTTGCATATCATACTCAAAGCCAAAAGTACAAAAATATATATGGTGGATCAGGCTATAATAGGTAAAACCCTTTGTTTTTGTTATTTGACCTACGGTAGTCAGACTGTAAACCGGACGGATTCCCTACACCAAATAGTCATGGGCTAGTTGGGAACGTTGACTGGGGAGAATCCCTTGCTTTTTTTTCCTGCGATTTTCCAGGCCTCAACAATTTTTGGTGCTAGAAGGAGGGAAACCAGTGCATGGTTGGCTAGGGAAATCCTTTTCCTCAAAATAACTCCACCAGTGATAGTTTTGAAAGCAGTTTATTTCCTTATCCAAATACTGAAGAGAATAGAGAATTTTTTTTTGCTATGGAGAACCAAGTAGTAAATGATGTGAGAAGACACACAGGGGCTTATGTAAAGAGTATTGGAGGATTACCCATTATCCCTGATTTACCTTGAACAGAATACAAGAAGAAAGATCGTCCCATCTTGGAAGATTCAGTGTTGGTTGGAGATTTGGAAGAGTTAGTAGAAGTAGCGTTACAGGAAGTTGTTCAACCTTTGAATCAAGTAGGCCCAAACACACCTTACTGTTCTCCTCTGCGGACTCCTATTCCTTCACCTCCTCACTCTCCACCTAGACTCATGGTAGGTGTAAATGCAAACCAGACACCTAACCCACCAAATCCACCACTGGCTTGGAAAGCCAGATCACCCCTGAACTTAACACCTCCGTTGCATGACTTACCTCAAGCTTTTGAGAAGATGCTGCCTAAGTTTGATCCAAATGAGAAAATGTTAGTAGATGACCATTTACAAATTTTTTATTTGGCAATAGAAGGGTTGAGGGCTGGGGAACATGAGGATGTTGTTTGTATACTTTTTCTGCATACCTTTAAAGGAGCAGCAACATCATGGTATTTTGTTTTTCCTGCAAAATCTATCCCAAACTGGGATACCATTGAAAGGATTTTCAGAAGCAAATATGCAACCCAAAAAGGTCATGCGGCTCTCATGAAAAGGCTGTGCACCTTAAAGAAAGAAAGAAAAGAGAAGGTGCATAGTTTTACCCAAATATTTGTGGCTTATCTTAAGAATTTTTCTGAAGCTGACAAACCCTCAGATAAAGTTTTGTTTGAGTATTATACTTCAACTCTAGGACCTGAGTTGGCTATGTTTTCCAAAATGAAAGCCAAACCTACGCTAGTAGAAACTTATGAAGAAGCCAAAAGAGTGGAGGCTGAAGAGGAAAGCATCGAAGACTATCCTGAGCAGTCGAGAGAAAAAATTGTTGGGAGGAAAGATTTGTTATTTACTAAGCCTAAAGAGGAGCAATCACTAGATTTCAAAGAAATGGCAAAGATGATGCAGAAGCTCTCTAACAGAATAATAGACTTGGAAAAGGATAAGGAAACCCAGAAGTTTTATAATCCTTATTATAAGAAAAGGGAAGATAACAATCAATCCCAACCCCCTCCGCACAACCCTGCATCTATGAACTTAACGAAGGTAGGGATGGATAATTTTTGCACTTTTCACCAACAACCCCATTCTGAAAAGAATTGTCCTCAATGGATAAATTCAATGACTTTGGTTATGAATCAACTGTTGGATTCCAAATTAACCGAGGATAATGATGAGGAAGGGAGAGACAACAACAAATCAACAAAAAAACAAGAGGATGATGCCATGGTTTTATGGGATTATGTATCGTTGTTTGACACCAATGAAGAAAATGATTTGAGATATGAATATATCTTGGAAACAAATATAATGACGAGAAGCCAGGGGTTGATTAAGGAAAACAGTCTTATGCTCCCAAATATTAAGAGACTTCAAAAGAATGTTAATAAATTTCAAAAAAACACTGCAGCTAATAAAATTCTGGAATTTACCATCACCAGTCGAACTCCTAGACAGATCAACATGCCTACTAAGCCCATTGAAGAAAATATAAATAATGTTAAAACAAATCTCATAGAGCATAAGATGGATTATGACATTGTGGAATATATAAAAAAGATAAGGGCGAATATCTCATTATTCTAGATGTGCAATGTTCCGCAGCAAAAAGAAAGTTACTAAAAGCACTTGAAATATCAAAGGAGAAGCTTCCCACATACAATTAGCCCTAGGAAGAAGAAATTGGTGAAGCAAGTGTGGGAGGTAAGCCTAAATGCAAGACTCCACCTTTTCTCCTTACTTTTGAAATTTTCAACCACAACGTGCATAACTGCCTAGTAGATTCGGGGGCATCAGTCAATGTTATGCCGGTGTCAGTCTGCAAAAAAATAAATGGGAAACCTAAACCATCTACCTGGAGGGTTATTCAGTTGGATAGAATGAATGTGAAGGTAATTGGGGAAATGGAGGGTGTTCTCATTTTCTTATCTTCAAATGATAAGGTATGTCAATTCATTGACATCGTGGTGGATGACATACCAGAATCTTATGGACTTGTTTTGAGCAGAGATTGGTCAAAAAAGCTAAGTGGATATTTTGCGTTGGACTGGTCACATTTGTGGCTACCTTATAAAGGAATCCCTAATCAAATTAAATTTTTAAGGGAGAACCACATAAAACACAATGTTACTCACTTCGAAGAGAAGAATGAACCAGTGAATGTTGTTTTGGGAAATTACTTTATTGAACTAGAATCGAGAAATTATCAAGTGGAAGAAGCCAGCGATATGTTAGACACTCATACTGATCTCCTTCGGTTCTCGTAGGCTGATGAAATCAATTATAAAATAATATACTTTACCATAGATATAGGTATTGATTCACGCATAGTAGTGGTAAGCGAGTTTGGACGCTTTTCTTTCATGGTTATAAAACTTTGGAGGGGTCAGGAGCCGGCCGTGTCCTGATTGATCCTAAGAAAAATAAACATTTTATTTCATGTACGTTAGAGTTTGAATGCACCAATAACATAGCTGAATATGAAGCACTAGTTCATGGGCTAAGAAAAGCAATTGAATTAAAGGTAGAAAATCTGATAGTGTGCGGGGATTCTGAAATAATTGTAAAACAAATTCGAAATCAAATACATTGCATTTCTCTTCATTTAAAAGCTTATCAAAATGAAGTATGGGATTTCCTTAAATATTTTCATGAATTTAACATTGTATCGATTCCTAGACTTAAGAATGCAGCAGCTGACTTGTTGGCCACCTCAGCTGCGAGGCTTGTGCCCTCTAATAGTCGATGCTCTATTGAATTGCTTTTCAAGCCTTTGGTTCCATATATGATCACCAATCTACGAGTGTTTGATGATGATCAACAGATTCTATAATGCCTGACAAATGACGAGACCTTCAAAGGGGCGATTATTGACGATGAAGAACATCAAGCCGAGCTAAAATTTGATAATTTTATTCCTAAAGGAGTCCAAACTTTAGAGCGAATGTTTGACCTAAATGAGAAATTCAAAAGGCCAGTGAATGTGAAGACTCATAGCTTGTCTCTACAGTTTGAGTTGATTAATTTGGGGACTGAAATTGAGCCTAAATATGTGAATTTGGGAAAGTGTTTCTCTCCAGGCAAAAGGAATAAGTTCATCAGTTTGTTCAAAAAATACAAATGTGTTTTTTCCTGGACGTATGAAGATTTGAATACATATGACACCAATATTATTCAGCATGTTATCCCCATCAGATATGGAATCAAACCTTATCAGCATCCTTTAAGGAAAATGCATCCAAAATTGGAGCCTCTAATTCATAATGAAGTAAAGAAGCTGTTGGATGCTAAAATTATTTTCAAAGTCAGACACTCGGAATGGGTTTCAAATCTAGTACCAATAAGGAATAAATACAAATAAATTAGACTATGTTTGGATTTCAAAAACTTAAATCATGCTTCAGATAAAGACAATTATCCTGTCCCACCCATGGAACAGATATTGCAAATGGTTTCGGGTTCTAAATTATTCTCTTTATTAGATGGATTCTTAGGCTACAATCAAGTGTTAGTAGTTGAAGAAGATATACTTAAAACTACTTTCAAAACTAGATGGGGAACATTTGCTTACAGAAGGATGGCCTTTGGACTCATAAACGCTGGAGCTACTTTCCAGAGGGCTATGGACATAGATTTTCACAGTCTGATTGGCCACAGTGCTATAGTATACCACGATGACATTACGATATTCTCGAAGAAAAGGGAGGAACATGCATTTCATCTAAAACAAATTTTTGAACGCTGCCGAAAATATGGTATCTCATTAAACCACAAGAAGTGCGTGTTTTCCGTTACCGAGGGTAAGCTCCTGGGTCACGTGGTTTATAATAAGGGGATCTCCATAGACCTAGAGAGGATCAAAGCTATCAAACAAATTTCCTTACCCCATAATAAAAAGGGCATGCAATAATTTATGGGGACAATAAATTTCATGCAAAATTTTGTGCCAGATTTCGCTCAAATTGTTAAACCTTTGCGGCAAATGGTAAAGAAAAGTGTACAATTCAAGTGGACTGATGTCGAGAAGAATGCATTTATTAAAATAAAGACAGCTATTGCGCACACACCTTCTCTCAAAAGTCTGAATTTTGTGAAATATTTTATTTTATACACTTTCGCATCTAGCGATTCACTAGTAGCGGTGTTTACCCAGAAGGAAGATGGGGGAGATGAGTTCCCTATATCATTTATGAGCATTGGTATGCAAGGGGCTGAATTGAATTACCCAGCTGTGGATAAACAATCTTACACAATGTTCAAAGTGGTAAAACAATTTAGACCATATATACTAAAGAACTGGACAAAGGTAATAGTTCCACACCCAGCTGTGAGGTCTCTTTTCGTACAAAAGGAGTTAGGAGAAAGAAGAGGCAACTGGGTAACAGCTCTATAGGAGTATGACCTTGAATTCAAGTGAGCCTCCATAGTTAAAGGGAAAGGATTATGCAAACTAATTACTGAAAGTAAAGATGATGAAGAACATGACTGGGAAGACGAAGTTGAGTAACATTTGATGGATGTATGTCCTCTTTTCATAGCTCCGGACTCTTGGTATCGAGACCTTGTGCATTACCTTCAAGCATGAATGTTATTGGAACATTGGAATTCTAAGAAAAGAATAGCATTGCGTCTTAAATCAGCCTCATATCATATTGTTGAAGGAATATTATTCAGAAAGAATATGATGGAGTTATTCTTAGATGCTTAGAGAAATAAGATGCGAAGAAGGTCATGATTGACTTACATGATGGGCCCCATGGAGGAAATTTCTCTGGAGATACTATAGGTCATAATATTATCAGAGCCAGATACTATTAGCCCACACTGTTCAAATATGCACACACCCATGTCAGAAAGTGCGACATTTGTCAAAGGTGTGGTGGAAGACAAGTTAAAGCAAAAGGACCATTAAAGCCTGTGATGATAACAAAACCTTTTGAGCAATGGGAGATGGATATCATTGGAGAGATAAAGCCAAATTCTTCCCTGCAACACAAGTATATTCTAATGGCAACCGATTACTTCACCCATTGGGTCGAAGCCATTCTGTTGCGTAAAGTGAATGAAGATGCAGTCATGGACTTCTTGCAAGATCATATTATTACCAGGTTTGGAGTTCGAATTTCTCTAGCTTTTGATAACACTACTTATTTTTCCTGTATTAGATTAACTGCATTTGCTCATGAAAAGGGAATCAAGTTGCATTACTCTACAAATTATTATCCGCAAGGAAATGGTTTGGCTGAATATTCAAACAAGAATCTGATTAGAATCTTTAAAAAGACTGTGATAGAAAACTAGAGAAGTTGGCATTCAGCATTACCAAATGCTCTTTGGGCTGATAGGATCACCCCCAAGACTTCGTTAGGTGTGTCCCCATATACTCTTGTTTATGGAAAAGAGGCCATTCTACCCCCCAATATCATGCTACCCTCTTCCATAATCGCTCGGGAATCCAGAGGATCAGATAATGAAGTCTTGCAGATGAGGATACATAATCTTTTGAAGGTAGAGGAAGCTAGATCCAAAGCTAGAGAATGTTTTAAAGAACAACAGGAGGTAGTAAAGAGGTGGTTTGATAAGCACAAAGCTAGGAAAAAAGAATTTGAGGTGGGAGATTTTGTTCTCAAGTGGGACCACCCTCATGATGAGAAAGAAAAACACACAAAGTTTCAACAGTTATGGGTAGGCCCTTTCCAGATTGTACCAAAGCTTGGCCCCTCAACCTATAAGATGTAGCATTTATAGGGATGGGAAGGGAACTTACCAGTAAATGGTTTAGTTCTTAAGCCTCATTTTTCTTGATTTTGATTTATTTTGTTCTGTTTTATACATAAATAATTGACTTCTTCTTTTCTTGTCTGTTTAGTGTAGTTTTCTCCTTATTCCAATAAAGGAAGCAAACTTTTGGTTGCATGGAGAGCATCAGAACCCTTGATAAACTTAGATTCTTTGGGCATTAGACTGTTTGAATCTGTTGGAATTTCTTCTAGTAAGTAGTTTTCCTAAAATGTCTATGAGCACATTGAGGTCTAGCGTGATCCCTGAAATAACTTAGAATCAAAAAGGTCTGGAATGCTATTTCGAGGCTCCGTCCATCTCACATCTAAAACTTCCTAGGGGGTGACAACAAAAGACCCATGGAAAGGAGAGCAGGGTGAGTAAGTTATTATATATAAATGATCCCCTGCCAGGAATTGAAAGCTAAATGGCTATTAAGAGTCAAAACTCCTAAGAAAGCAAATACCATCGAAACAAAGTACTGAATTATATGAGTACAGATTGCCAAAAGTTCTTCTTCGTCCGTGAGATAAAAATTAAATGCATCTCTCACACAAAAGGACACTATGGATAGAAGAGCCTAAATAAAATTCAGAAGAAAAGGAATCAGGAAGACTCAAAAGGACATAAAGTCCACAAACAAAAAATTCCAAGTGGTATGGGAATGGAGAACAAACGAATATTTCTGTTCAACATGCATTCAAATCCTGTGGTGTCTAAGCTAGAAGCTACCCAAAGACAAAGTTAAATTCAAATCCACCTACTTAAGACTCAAAAGAACTATCCTGACCTTGATATTTCGGTTTCCATTCCCAAAATTTGGACTATCATCAATGATTACGAGTACATATATGTGACATTATGGGAATGCAGACATCTAGAAGAATTTAGCAGGTCGGTTTCACTATTAAACAGGTTGTTGCTTAAGGAGGAGTTTATTCAGAGATCTGGGTTCACCAGTGAGCCACCAATTGTTGCAGCTGCAACTTTTTTCCCAAATTTCTAAAATTTTGGCCCCCCTTTGTTGATTTTGTTGAAGGCAATTTGTTCCCACTCTGCTACGTGTGGATTGTTTGAAGCCAGTTTTCTTTTTTTCGGGATTGTGCTCGGGTCTATGCATGTTATGGGCTACAAGAATTAACCAGTTGTTACGTTGTTTTATCTTTGAGGTTGAAATTGGTTGTTCGGTTTCCTTTCTTTCGAAGGATAGTTAAACGTGGTGCCAATAATTAATGTCTTTTACTAAACCCAGGTTCTGTTTTGAAAAAATACCTTGCTTTGCATTTTTCAAAAAGAGCTTTGACTGTGATCGGAGGCCACAGGCTAATTGAGTTCTGCCTTTGCACATCTAGAATAGGCTAACTTCCCGTTTAACTTTTGTCTTTTTGTCGACACCTTGTTCTTTGTTTCTCCGATGTTGACTGGTCTGCGGGTTTTTCTTGAACTTTAAACTTCCATCGTTGTGGCTGTGTATCTCACTAGCTATCCGATGCCTGCAGAGGATCTGATCCCAATGTTTTATCTAGCCATTTTTTAGTTTGTGTGCCGAAAACCCTAGAGTGTAGGTTACCCACTATTGCGGCCGTGTAACCCACTAGTGAGCTAACGTCGAGTGTTCTGATTCACCGATGGAGGTTTTTATATGCCCTTTTCTTAATCATTCCCACCATTGGTTATGAGGTCGTCTTTTCCGTAAGAGACCTGTGTGCCTTGTTTAGGTTGAAATTTGCACATAAGGATTGAGCTTAGGTTTTTCTGCTTTCATACTCATTTTTAATATCATGGTTTATTTTTATTACAGATAAACATATTAAATCATGAATTCTCTTTTGATTGTAGACAGACATGGTAGTTTCTCGGATCCTGTTGATGATTATTGTAGCAAAGAAGGTGCAGTTGAAGGACAAAGCATGTTAAAGCATAAGGCAACAAAATTGTTGCTCGAAGAAGAAAATTATGAGGGTCTGAAATAAGACCGGGAAATGGTCGAGCTTAATCATTAGAAAACAGATGCTCATGCTTGGGCATTCCATCAGTTACCTATCTTTTCTCGGTTTTTATAAAATCTTTATCTAGAAAGTAACATTTGGATGAATCATGAGCATCCACAAAGTGACAAAAAAGTGAAAGAGAACGGTTGGGAAGCCGAAAGGTTTCCCATTTTGGTATAAGTATGGGAGAGTGAGACAGAAAGGGGGTTTTTTTCGAGAGAAACTTGTTGTTACGGAGATAAATTCCTATGGCTTGGGGTATCACAACAAACAACTTGACTCCAGAAATCAATCCTTTCCAATATGCAATAGAAATTAAATGTCTACCACTAAAGAATCAGACCTCATACCTTATTCCGGATGGTTGAAGTAGATCCCCGTTGAGCTTTCCAATCTTTAGCTTGAATTGATCCGTGACTTCCTCAACAACAAGTAAACAATACAACAATTCTATATATCATGGTGTTAGATCTATTCTAGCATATATAATCAATAATGTAAAATCATTTGACATAATCCAATGGATAAAACATTCATTCAAACACACATTATTGGACAGGAAAATATATTTATATTAATATAAATCAGAGATTACAAGATACAACCTCTGACGGCACGTCTGCGAACTGGAGAAACTGAATCCCCCACTTGGGCATCCACCACTTCAATCCTCCATCTCTCGATAACAAGCTCACAAGCAAAAGGCAAGCTTGGGAAGAACACACTAGTGCTCCAAGGGACAAAGGGATGCAGACTCAAGCATAAGTTCTGGCAACAATGGTCTATAGTTTCTTTACTCTCAATTCTCTCTTATTTTGTTCAATGTACCAAGGGGTTCCTTATATAGATTTCAAAGGGATACTGAAAGGTCGGATCCGAGCAATCTCAAGGCATAGGGAAGGCCAGGAATAAAATGAGTCGGATCTATGTCAAGGAAAACTCCAAAAGGATTTGGATTATGCACACATCCTAATGTACGCGGTTTTAGTGGTCAAACCTGTGTATATACACGCTTATATGTTAAAAAGTCGCATGTATCATTTTTCATGTGTTTTTAGGGATGATCAAGGAAACATCAAAGGACAAAAAATGGTCCATAGGGTCTAAGGAGTCTGTAGCGGGACAGAGGAAGGCCATACAAAGTGTGATTCACCTAGAGTGGTGAAATCCGTTGTAACAGATGCCCCTAATTTGTTAGGTCAGAGGGGTCATACGATGGCTGAAATACACTATAAGTCCATCCCAGAAGTGGAGTGATGCAGGATCCCAAATGGAAGACCAGCCACCCAATCAGCATAGTACAATAATACAACTCTGCATATAACTACAAGTACATATAGTAGTCCCAGATACATAAGAGTACAATGGCCATGAATAGGCATAATACATGATATTACATATGTGGTCATAGCCACGTACAATATACATAGATCAGAATATCCATGATGAAGATATACAAAAGACCATGATCTCCAAAATGGCTGAAGATATATAATAGATCAAGATCTCCATAGTGGCTGGAAATGTCTGACATATACTGGAATCAAGTCACGAGAGCTGAAATCTCATGAACACTGGCACAATCAAGGAGGTAGCATATAAGAGATGCCACCAATCTGGAAAGTCTTCTACATAAACCGCTACGAGTACATGTCCTACTATGTGAATAGAGGTGTCGAGGTCGAACATAGTATTCCATCATATGATTACCGATCATTAATGTGTACCATTAATAGATGCGAGATCACCCACCAGTGATGGAAATGGGAATCAAGGTACTAGAGTGCAAACTAACAAGTGTGAATAAATTTGTTGAGGTTGAACACTTGAGAGGATTCATCGATCAGGGGACATTGATGTATTCCCAAGGACTGTCGATGGTGAGAGAACTTGCCACTAATGACTGCAAGTCTCAAGGCACTAAAAAATGACTCTAGATTCCAATCCTAGAATAAATGATCTGAAGTCGATGGGATGAAATCCGCTAGAAGGAGGACATTAAGGCATCCCCCATAATCCAACACGAGGTACTCAACAAAGCTGTATAATGTGGAAGGACTCGATCATAAGTGCACAAACCAGTAATTGTACAAAGAATGGCCGACATGCAAAGTCAAGATAACTAAGGAATGGCCAACTCAGGTTTCAAATTCCTTCAAACAAAAGCATAATGGTGTATGGTGACTGAATGAAGGCAGCATAGACTCAATATACAAACTGGGACATCTCTGTGACAAAGGAGGCATTGACAGAGGCTCCATAGGGACTAGAAGCTTAACCAGTCAGTGGAGATAAACTCAGATAAACGAGTACAGCTCCTAAAGTCAAACTATAACCCAACCAATGGATGTGATATACAGTGCTTTTTTCGAAGGCGACACAACTCGATAGCTACCAAAGATAACATCTTTCCTTGTCCGGATTTTTGGTTTTTTGATTTTTTTGGACTTTTTCAGTTATTTAAAAAGCTTGAAAAAAGAATAAAATAGCTTTATAGTTACAAACTAGGAGGAGATGAGTGTCATTAGGGAAAACAAACTAGTTCCAAGTAGTGGAACATACCTATGCTCAATGCAAGGATACATGTGTAGGATATCGACACTCGGGGGAAAATCCCCTCTCGGTAAAAAGGGAATCAAGCTATCAAGAATATAAAAAATGGCTCTGCATGGCTAGACATGAGACAAGCTCGGGCTATATGGCTGAAACACAATGTCAGGGGAGCCAGTATAAAGCTCAAGAAGGTAGGCAAAGCTCATGATAATGCATTCACAACTTGTCATGAGGGAGTCCTGAGGGAAACAGGCCAGCAAAAGATCAAGAGGAGTATGAGGCTCTTGCGAAATGTCATGGCAATACTATACAACGGACTCCCACACCCTAAAGGAGAAAATGTCAGCATGGGCACCAAATGCAAATAAGGCGCTAACTAGGGTACCCATGTAAGGTGAAGCTCTACCACTCACATCATGCCACTTATAAAGCAGCAAGAAGGTTCTGTGACATAATAGAGTGGGTTCGTACCTAAGGTCATGATGAAATGGTCATAAAGTCATGCAAAATGCAAATGTTGGTGAAACCTAACCTATATGCCAGTTTAGACATGATACCTGAGATCGGCACAAACGTGTAAATCCAAAGGCTAAAATGACACTGAAAAAGGTCTTCTACATCACAAATTATGTCAAAAACAGTCCAAAATGGTTAGAAAACATTGAAACTATAGGAAAGGGGGTAAAAATTTTCAAATATTTGAAATTTTTTCTATAAATAGTAAAAAATATAAATCATTTGAAACTTTTACCCATTTGAGCTATGATTTTCAACTGCAAATTCGAGGAGATCCAGCCGGCGGAATTCACAATCGTTTCTTCCAGGTATTTACTCATGCTCTCCTCTTGCATTTTGATATAACTTTTATAGATTTTCATGGTCAAATGAGTATTTTAGGCCATCCCAAAATGAGCGCTACGGCCCACACAGAAATCGAGGCTTTTTTCGCGTATAGGGCTGGATATATGCGGAAAAGGGCCTCAAACCCGCATACATACGCGGCTGTTTTCAAAACAGTCATGTATGAGGCCACACATATTATTTTTTCAATAAAATAATGGCAAATTTCCAATTTCTTTTGTAGGATGGTGCTATAATGGAGAGAGCATGAGCATGGTGAAGTAGAGGAAGCAATAAGGGCTGACTTAATGGCTCAACAATCTTTACGTGCATGCGGACTCTACAAGTTTTGGTGTCTTGGTGGTTTGAGTGCCAAACCAAGACTGCTACAGATGTTGGTAGACTATTGGGACCCAGACTCGGAGTCCTTTCATATTGAAGGGATGTCCCTTGCCATAGATGTGGAGGACATATACTTTATCACAGGGCTTTCTAGATGAGGGGAGGTGGTGAACCTTCATTCCCGTGGTGGGCTAGGGGGTGGCCTGACTATCGATGAGTACATTGTAGTGTACTATTATCCAGACATTGAGAAGGTGGGGAGTCAGGTCCCTACCAATTCTATACAGGTGATGGGCCTAAAGGCCATATTGTTGACACTGGGCAGGATAGCAGGCTTAGCATCACTCCACTAGGCCTCACAGCCTCTGATGTTCTATGTAGTGGAGTGCATGACACACACCATCTATGACTGGAGTACTACACTACTGAGCAACATGAAACACCAGCTGAGTGAGTGTAAGGCAGGTAGGGGGCGGAACTTCGGGTTCAACATTATTCTGAGCACTTTTTTCTTCGAGCGTGTTCTAGGATTGAGCCCTAGAGTGGACGTTCCTCTCCACGGGGTTTGAGATCCATCCCAACGACATTAGGTAGATGCTATGCACAGACTGGGGGGTGGTATGATGGCCAACCCATATCTAGCTAACTTCTTTCCCTGGTGGCGACGACAGATAGTTGCCATCGATGACTACCCCTATGCCGGGATAGATTTCTGGGGGGACCCAGACATGCCGCTACCACCAGGATCGGCATATGGTGATATAGGTAATGAATCTCGACCCTCACTCCTTTTAAATTGTTTGAGTTATTTTTTTTTTTGTGTTTTCTTGATTATGTGGAGTCAAAAAGACATGTTTTTGCGTGACAATACATAGTGACATCTACCATTTGTGTGCAGATGTGGGACCATGGCGGCTATAGGGCTTCCCTCATCATAGACAGAGGGGAAGAGGAGATGACATCATGGGTGTGGATGCGGAGTGAATGCTCCAAAGAATTCATACCAACTTTGTGATACTAACTCATAGAGTTCCCATGGCGCAAGTTGAGGACTCGCCTGAGGCCATGCAGCGGCAGGTGGTGGGTGTACCACGCACATGGGTGTGTTTATTTCAACGGCTAGCTAGACCCGTAGTGATGTTCCATGATCATAGCCCTCGTCCTCCTCCACAGGATTAGACACCTGGGAGTGTATTCATTTTGTATGACCGTGTACTATATGATGGTGGCTTGAGAGCCCCAATTTTGTATCATGACACTATATATTACCACATTTTTGATGTATATATAATTTTTTTTATGGTGATTGATTTATTTATTTACATGTGTAAAAATTGTGTTTGTGATTAATTTATTGTGAATTAAACAAATGCCAATCTAACACGTAGTTAGCATATGATTCAGTAACTTGATTATTATTTCTTGAAATGTCTATATATGTTATATTGTCAAATTGTCGTTCTAACCATCTCACATGCAAGAACCTTCTCAATAACATCAGATCTCTAACATGGTACAAACCATTGAGCTGTGACACCACTAACTCCGAATCAAGACGTACCTCAAGAGATAGAACGCCATGTAAAATGGCATCCTGGAGAAGTTCAATATTGATGCTATATTCAACAACATTGTTGGAAGATGGCTGTAGACATACACCTCCTGAAGATAATACCTGACCCATAGGAGTATAAATCACCCAAGCAGTAGAGGCTGAGTGTTGAGTGTAATGGCTTGCACCATCCACGAATCCTATGTAGGTGGAAGAATCCATTGACATCTGCCAAAAGAAATGGAAACTAATCACAAACCCAATCACAATAAGAAAAAGACCTAACTATGCAACACTGTACAATAATATACAACAAGAAGCCTTGGCTAAAGATCATGCATAGTATATTTTAAGATAGAGCCCATTTCTAGGCTTCGCCAAAGCTGTCCTTTCATAATCCACTAACTCATAGGCACCCTTCTCTAACACACGCTTGACCACGCCACATAGGATTAAATTTCCCTGCCCCCAAGGGTTCTTTCGATTGATCCCACAAAAGGACCAAGTCTCCTTCACTAAACGCCCTTGGACAGACAGACTTATCATATTGGACGTTAACGTGACATTTATTAACCTCTAGAGCCACCAAGTCATCCCGACGCTGCTCATCAAGTTGCTCAAGGTGAACCAAACGCTCCTCCAAAGGTGAAGTGTCTGGTAATAGTTCCATAGCTAGATTCAATGAAGGAATCTCGCATTCAACGAGCAATATCGACTCCACTCCAAGTACAAGATGATATGGAGAAAAACTAGTGGCAGTATTAATAGCGATTCGATATGCCCACAAAGCAGTGTATAACATAATGTGCCAATTCATCTTGCTTTGTGCGATGGTTCATTGGAGAATGTATTTGAGTGATTTATTCACTACCTCTACCTATCCATTCACTTGGGGGTAATAAGAAGATGAATGCTCTTGCTTATACCCTAACTTGGATGCCAACTCTTCCATCATACGGTTCTGAAAGTGAGAGCCATGGTCAGTGACAAGCTCTTTCAGAATCCCGAACCGAGTAATAATTTGGTTGAACACAAAGTGAGTGGCTGTCTCACCATCGGATTTTACTATAGTCATATCCTGAGCCCATTTCGTGAAGTATACAACAGCCACTATAATGTGATAGTGCCCCCCAGCTGAAGCTAGGTTGCAATCCATAAAATCTAGCCCCCACTTAGTGAAGGGACCGGTGGTGATAATGGGATGTAACCGGGCAGGTTTCGAGCACATATTACGTGTGAACACCTGGCAAGGGTGTCACCTCTTGACCACATCCATACAATCCTTAAAGATCGATGGCCAGAAATAACCCGCTCTCAAAATATTTTGAGCTATAGAAATCCCAGATAAATGACCACCACACGCCCCTCCGTGGCAATCATTCAGCACTACCTCAACCTCCTCATGAGTTAAACAATGTCATAAAATGGAATCTACCCCACAGCGGTACAAAGTATTGTCCACTATGAGGTAGTTATTAGAGACGTGACGTAATCGTCATCATTCATCTCACGAGAGGTGAGTGGGGGTCTTCAGTGTTTGTAAATATACTATGATATCCCCATACCATGGGTCTAATGTTGAGATTAAGAAGGTGTGTTCATCGACAAATGTATCTTCACAAACCAACTCCTCGGCCTCGCTCTGGAAATCTGATATAAGTTCTACAAAAATTAAAGACTTCTTTGATTTTGCCGAAACAAACTCGAGATCCAATTCTTGCAGAATGACAATCCATTTATTATACTTTCCCCCAATCATCCTTCGTGTGAGGATGAATTGAAATGGATTGACATGGGCCACAACCAAGGTCTGGCGAAGGAGAATATAACGTCTCAAACGCTGAACCACATGTACAGTAGCTAAAGCAAGCTTCTCAACATGAGAATAACGAATCTCTGCGTTAATAAGGTTTCGGCTCAGATAATATATGGCATTCTCTTGGATCTCCTCATCCTCTTGCACCAAAACCATACCAATCGTCTCTAAGGATGCAGCCACATATAATAGAAAATCACAACTATAATCCGAAGGACTAATCACTGGGGCCGATGCTAGGGCTCGCTTGAGTGCATCAACGGACTCCTGGGCTCTCTCATCCCACTCAAAGGGAGTATCCTTCTTCAAGAGACGCATGAAGCCTCTAGTCAAATTGGCAAAGTTGACCACAAATCTTGATAAGAAGTTTTCCATGCCTTGCAAACACTGAAGATGACGAATATTCTTCGGGGGAGACAACTGAAGTATTGCCTCAACCTTCAAAGGGTCGACTCTTATACCCTCTTTCGAAACGATGAATCCTAACAAACGACCTGACTTCACACAAAAGATACACTTATGAGGATTTAATCTAACTGAATAGTGACGGCATCTTTCGAATACCAATCTCAAGTGATAGGGATGACGCATTCTCATATGAGAATGAGCAGCGGGGTCATCCAAAAATACTTCAATAATAGACTTGAGATTGTGGAAGATCAAGGTCATCGCCTGCTGAAATGTAGCTATGGCATTTTTAAGGCTGAAAGGCATTTTTCGATATGCAAACGTTCCCCAAGGACAAATAAATGCAGTCTTATGTTGGTCCTTAGGTTTAATCTATATCTGATTATACCTGGAAAATCCATCCATGAAGGAGAACACTTCGCTACCTGCACACTCATCCAAAATATGATCAATAGATGGTGTGGGGAAGTTGTCCTTAGGACAGGCATGATTCAAATCGTAGAAATCAGTGCATATGTAGATCGCTCCCTACTTGTTATCTACCAGAATGGGGTTTGAAACCCACTTTATCAAGGGAATGGGATAGATGAAACTAGCTTTCAACAGCTTCTCTATCTCTGCCTTAATCGCGGGTACTTTCTTAGGATTCACCACGCGTAAATGCTGTCGAACAGGCTTAGAATTGGGGTAAGTCTTAATCTCATGTTCGACAATTCGAGGGTCAATACCTGGCATCTCATCATAAGACCAAGAGAAAACATCATGAAATTCCTTGAATAGCTCAGTATATTCGAGAATCTCAGCATGGGAACATTCCGCCCCAATATAGACATTCTCTATCGTGCCAGGATTGCGAGAGATGTTGATAGGAATCATTGAAGATATGTTCACCATGTTTCCATCAGCCATGAGACCAAACGAGCTTAATGGAACCACAGGACTACCAACTCTTTGACTAAGAATCGCCCTAAAATCCTCATGCTCCAAATGGTCAAGCTCTGGAAGAAAGTACAATCTATGATGAAGTTCCTCCCATGGTGGCTCAACTCCTGACATAGCCTCAATAATCGCTTCATCCAAAGGGAAAAGCGTATCAAGGTAGTCATGGGCATGAGAAGACTGTGCTGCCCATGCCGGTAGCACATAAGGGTCCTCCTCCTCCATCCATGAAGAGGAAGAACTAGGCTCTGCAACTCTCTTGAGATTAGCTTGATAAGCTATCATAGTTGGAGGCAATGACATGCTCATATCGATGGGATCACTCCAAGTACTCGGTGTAGGAAGAATCCAAGGATCTTCCATATGGGTCGTGCTAAAAGACACCGATGTCATAGATGTTGAAGCCTCATCGGAACAAGATCCTATCATGAGGATTGGTGCAGGATAACTAAAAATTCCCATGAGGGATGGATACATGCCTACACCCACACTCCCAGTTGCCGGCTGAGAGTGGTCAACGATCGGGATTGAAGCACCCAAATATGCGGTAACAGACGGATTCTTGAATGCCATTTGATCAATCGTTACAATCTTCCCGTTATGTGGAAAGCATACAATGCAGAACAAGGAAGAATCAATGGCTTGCATACTATACATCCAATTCCTACCCAGCAAGAGATTGTAGTCAAGGGGCGCATCAACCACCTCAACCTCTATCGCAATGGTGTTCCCCTGCAAATGGGATTTAAGAGAAGGAAGGATGCCGTGTGGCCTAAAAGATCTCCCATCGAACGCAGTTAACATAGTCGCTGATTTAGACATCTCAGGAGAGCACAGACCCTTCCAATAGGACAAAGACATCACAGAAGCAGCAGCGCCCTCGTCAATCATAGTGTGCTTGACGGTCATACCAAGACATTCTATGTGCACCAAAAGAGACACATAGTAGGGCAAGCGAGGCTGAAGTCCTGCGGTTTCAAATTTGATCACTGAGGAAGAATCATCACCATTCACAGCAAGAGCAGAAAGCAACGCCTTCCTTTGCAAAGGACAACTCTGAAGCACTTCCAATGCAGACATCGCACAAGGAGTGTGGTCCAAATCCTCAACAACTGAATAATTCTGGGTGGCTTGTGCATTTGGATTATGCCCTGAACAGTTAAGGACTCCCTTAGGAATGCAAGGTGCAGCCTCAGGTTTATCCACAGGTTTCTCAATACGCAAAGGGGACCCTGGTGGATCAGGCTCTTTGCCTGGGCTGGGTTGTGACGAACTATAATCTTTCGCAGGAGTCACAACTTTCATAGCATGGACCATGTTAAGGCACCCATGACCGCTACCCTCTAGTGGATCATCATCACTAGACTGGTCATGGGACTTCGAGTTCATATTTTGGTTATACAGTAAAGGGTTAGTTAGCACAGTCGGGCCTTGTGCTAAGAATCTCGAAGCTTCATCAATTTGAGGGAACATGTAAGTGAGGTGATCGTCCTTACATAACTTGCAAGGGAACTTAAACTTATGTTTAGCTTGCCTGTCCCCCCCAGCATTTTTACCGTTCTTTTCATTATTGTTAGCATTATCATTCTTATTCCCACCCTTTCAATTATTATTTTTACCCTTTTTTCTATTCCGCCTGGGCTGTTGGTTACCCTTATGGTCCGACAATTGCACAGAGAGTACACTCGTCGTTTGGGTGGGTTGAGACGAAGCCATAGCTTGTCCTGAAGCAAATTGGTTGATTGACGATTGACTAACTTGTTTTGCAACTAAATCCATAGGTTTCGCACTTGCACAACCCACAATGCCATTAGCATGTGGTCCAGGTTTGACTTTGGGATCGAAACTCGAATGAGGAGCATTGGGAATAATCTCATACAACAAACTGGACTGAGCATAAATCAAGTCTAGTTCCTATGCCCTAAAAATCGCTTGTTCCTCATTCTGCACTTCGGATGTGGAAACATCTTCGCTATATATGGCAATAAGGACTTGAGGAACCACTCGAGGAGGAATTCCGGTGGTATAAAATCTTTAATTAACCTCTTCCGTCTACGCCACTCTTGAATATGATCAGAAATATGTGTGGCTTTATCTTTCTAAAATGTCGACAAGAGTTCACTACCAACGTCATAATGCACTGGTAGCTGGAAGTGATTAAGAAAAGTCATCGCAAGGTTTTCGAACAAAAAAGAAAGCTCCCTTAGGTAACTCTATATACCACTTCGCGGCAGGCCCTGTAAGGGTGCGTTGAAATAATCTCAAACCGACTGAGTCCTGATGTAATGAATTCGAAGAGCACCATAGGTGAAACGTAGTAACGTGTTCGCTTGGATCCTCTCCTGATTTGCCCTCGAACTTAGGTATGTTTGGAGGAAGCTTGGAAGGGACAGCCAGCCAAGCCGGGTCATGAGCCACAGGATCATTCGTTAGTCTTGATAAGTCAGGAAGATTAAGTGTCATGAGGAAAGGGAGCCTAGGATGATGAGGTTTATGGACCGCTCCCTGGTTCATATAGGGTTGATTACCACCATGGCCTTGGCCATAGTGTCCTCCTCCTGTCTGACCCATATAGGGTGGCATGGAAGTACCATAGTACAGTGGACCTTGACTAGTAGGAGCTACAAATCCATAATTAGGAGAGTAATTAGGTTGTTGATACATGCCTCCATAAGATGAAGAACCCTATCCATACTGCATCCCATAATAGGGTCCATAGGTCATTGCTTGCGATGGCCCATGAGACACTCCGTAGGTAGGAAGATACGCTCTGGAAGTAGGAATATACATATCGGAAGTAGGGATATATGCTGTGGAAGTAGTAATATGACCTCTAGAAGCAAGAACATAACCTCCTGAAGCAGCGGGCGGTATGTGAACTTGAGACACAATCGGTCTAGTAACCGCAGTACGGACCTGACTCGTAGCCATATATTGGCTCGAAGGACAACATGAATAAGGCAGAGGATGTACATTGGAAGAACTAGGGACCGAGGATGAAGGAATCTGAGTAATAATATATGTACTACTGCCTATCATCACTCATCTTGGATCTGGTATCCTAATCGAATCGCTAATCCTAGACCTAGGAGGGATATACGATGTATCTTCCACCACTGGGACGGAAGGTGCAATGTGACCAGTGCTCGCAAACCTCTCCGCATGGTAAGGAATGAGAGTGCCCCTAGGAATAGTGTTAGGCTCAAAGTTGGATTCGATATGAAATGTCAAATCCTGTGTAGGGAAACCATGCATAGCATAACTACCATAGCGAGTGTTGGTAGGTTCAAAATGATTCTCGGTGTCCTCCAGCATTCCTTACCAGTAACGCATCAATGGGGAATCCTCCCTAGACTGAGTAGGTCTATCATGCATGGATCCTATCTCAGAAATCACAGGACCTAAATCAGCTAAGTCGGGTGAAGGATCATAAGTAGGAGTAAATTCCCCATCGTCTACACGAATGGGAGGAAGTGGTTCAGCAGTATCCTCTAAATAGTCTCCCATGGTGTGTGAATCAATCTGTGACATAGTCTGCCTGGACTATCTAGGTCCCTCTCCCAAAGGAGGAGGAGAAGTAGAAGGCGAAAGTCCTACTAAATGATGAGAATGGCGAGGAACCGCACTCAAATCCACAATGACACAAAAATAGCAAAGACTCTCTATTTACGTAAACCCTAGGCCAACTATCATGCACAGAGCAATCACTAATAAAATCTAAATCCAAATGCAAGCAAACAAGGGCTAGATAAGTGAGCTCCTGAATGAAACAGGTATGTCTCACCTAGGAGAGGCTTGAGACTCCCATACACAACAAGCAGAGGTACGTAACCAATTATTGTGTCCCTCAGCTTCAATGCATAAAGCGACTATGCTGTCCGACCCCAACCTAGACGGGACACCCACAGAATAACCCCTGCAAAGTACCCCCTCGATATCCTAGATAAGGCCACTAAGGTCACCTCAATATAATCAATGCTCATGCGGATAGTCGCAAGCGGGATTGACTATATGGGCAAAGTAGCAAATCCCAAAACTCTTGAAAGAGCCCCCAGATATGAATACAATCCTGGAAATATCTCCAGTGATACTCAGTTATGACTAGGGGTCATCCCAATCAATAACCGCTCACACTGCCTCGTGCTTAACTCCCTTTTGAGAGGAGGATCCTGAGAAACACTAGTTATACCAAGGATTTCACACACTCACCTGGACAGACACATACATGTTGTTGTTTAGTGATCTTGGAGAATTGACTTACAATGAACTATTCCAAGATCCTAAAACCTAAGTTTGTTGATGCACCCTAGAAAAGAAAAGAGTGTAGTTCATTTTATTTAGCGTTGATTTTAGTTTTCTTTATTACTCAAAAAAGGGATATGATCGTGCAACTAATGGTGTTATGACGCAACATGAAGTAAAATGCACACCTAACAATCAATGCAAATGCATTGTGTCCATGAAAACAGGGTATGCTACTACGTGAAATGCACAATTCTCCTTCAAATGATGAATGCAAATTTTCCTATATGAAGTCCTAACTAGTACTCCAAAACAAATCTAGTGCAAGTACAATGCAAAGTGCAAAATGCAATGCATGATGATAAGCAAATGTTTTTGGATTTTTTGAAAATAAAAGAGATGCAAAAAGAAAAAGAATGATTCTACGAACCCTAGACTCTGCAAGCACACCCAAATAGCACTCAACCAAAGCACTAAGGTAAAAGAACTCTAATGCACTAATCTCAAACAAAAAATCGAAAATTCCATGACAAGAACTTCCTTAAAAAAAACAATAGCCTTAAAAAAACGTTTCTAGTCAAAAACAGAGGTCTAAACATCCTCAGGCAGTGCCAAAGGAGACTCAGCAACTAACAGAATTCACCCAGCAACCAATTATCTTCCACAAAAATGCAAAAGCAAGGGTATACGTGACTGTTTGCAGTAAACCCACGTGTATACGCCTAAATTGCAGAGGAACCCACGTGTATACGTAACTGTAAGTCAAAAACCCACGTACAGGAAGAAAAGGTGCATAAAATCAAGGCAAACAGGCAGGCTGAGACAAACTTCACACCAATCAGACTCTACTGGGTATACATGCCCCCATACCCGACACAGAAACAAGAGAGAAAGAACAATTCAAAAACATTGAATGCTGAGAAAACAACCCCCAAAGGACAACTACTAGGAACTCCCCAGCGGAGTCACCAATTCTATTACAGAGAGAAATTCCTATGGCTTGGGGTACCATAACAGATAGCTTGACTCCAGAAATCAATCCTTTCCAATATGCAATAGAAATTAAATGTCTAGCACTAAATGATCAGACCTCGTACCTTATTCCGGATGGTTGAAGTAGATCCCCGTTGAGCTTTCCGATCTTCAGCTTGAATTGATTTGTTACTTCCTCAACAACAAGTAAACAATACAAGCATTATATATATCATGGTGTTAGATCTATTCTACCATATATAATCAATAATGTAAAAGCATTTGACATAATCCAATGGATAAAACATTCATTCAAACACACATTATTGGACAGGAAAAGATATTTCTATTAATATAAATCAAAGATTACAAGATACAACCTCTGACAGCACATCTGCAAACCAGAGAAACTGAATCCCCCACTTGGGCCTCCACCACTTCAATCCTCCATCTCTCAATAGCAAGCTCACCAGCAAAAGGCAAGCTTGGGAAGAACACACTAGTGCTCCAAGGGACAAAGGGATGCAGACTCAAGCATAAGTTCCACCAACAATGGACTATAGTTTCTTTGCTCTCAATTCTCTCTTCTTTTCTTCAATGTACCAAGGCGTTCCTTATATAGCTTTCAAAGGGATAATGAAAGGTCGAATCTGAGCGATCCCAAGGCATAGGGAAGGCTAGGAGTCAAATGAGTCAGATCCATGTCAAGGAAAAATCCAAAAGGATTTGGCTTATGCACACATCCCGATGTACATGGTTTTAGTGGTCAAACTCGCGTATATACGTGCTTATAGGTTAAAAAGTCACGTGTATCATTTTTCATGTGTTTTTAGGGATGATCAAGGAAACATCAAAGGACAAAAAATGGTCCATAGGGTCTAAGGAGTCTGCAGCGGGACAGGGGAAGGCCATACAAAGTGTGATTCACCTAGAGTGGTGAAATCAGCTATAACACTTGTGAACCACTTGTTGTAAGAGGAACTACTTCGTTTTGCAATAATAAATTACAATTTTTTTCCTGTTGGAGAAAGTGCTGTGTGGAATGTTCAAATGTGATGAAATGAACAATGTTGAAGGGGAACTATTTTGTTTTCAGCTATGTTTCATTAACCGTGAGATTTTTCTAACTTTGTGAACCTATGTTCTTAGATGAATGTTCTTTGGTTTATTCTGTGATAATTTCCACTATGAGTAATGAATGTTTTGACAGTTTATGAGCTATCTTGTATTGTATATATTTATCCATGTTTATGTGTTTTGATTCTAATAACAACTATCTGTGATTTATCTTAACATATGAACAATATTATATTACTCATGAATTGATTATCTTGCTCCCTAGGGACAGCTTAGTTAGTTTTGGTTTTCTAGTTATGTGTGACTTAGAGGCGAAAGAGTCTAAGATGAGAGGTAAGAACCTGCGCATCACATTGTGACCACTCCTCACATTCTTTATCAATATACATCTTAGATAGGTACTTTCATATCATACACAAAGTAAAAAATACAAAAATATATACGGTGGACCGGGCTGTAACCGGTAAAACCCTTTGTTTTTGCTACTTGACCTATAGTAGCCAGACCACAAATTGGATAGATTCCCTACACCAAACAATCATGGGCTAGTTGGGAACGTTGACTAGGGAGAATCCCTTGCTGGTGTTGCTTGCGAATTTCCAAGCCTCAACATATACATACCCGCTTAGTGAACTAGATGACATTGGACCACATACATCGGAGTGGATGATCTCCAAGATTCTTTTTGCCTTGCTCTCGCTACTTGGAAATGTCTTCTTTGTGTTCTTTCCTTTCGCACATCCTTTGCATACACCTTCATGTTTTGTCTGCATTTCTGGGAGATGTTCAAGAACTTTCCTTGCAAGTGGTAGTGCTCTGTAATGGACATGTGCAAGCCTTGTATGCCAAAGCTCATTTCATTCTACTGGGTCATGAACCAAAGCTTGTTCTGATTGTACCTTCAATTTGTATAGTCCTCCTTCTTTTTCCCTAATCACTACGACATCATTGAAAGACTTTCCCTTTGGCCACATGTGGACTTGGCCATCTACAAATGCAACCCTCATTCCTTTTGCATCCAATGCAGATATGGAGAGGAGGTTCTTCTTTAGTCTAGTTACAAACAATACATCTTTCATCTTGATAGAATTTTCAGAGTCTATCTTACATGAGGATTCACCACTACCTTTTATTGGATACTGGTAGTCATCTCTGAGTTTCATTTTGTGAGGTGATTCATGTTCATATAATTTCACAAAGGATTCCTTGAATTTTGTCATATGTTTGGAAGCACCATTGTTTAAGCCAATCATTGCTACCATATGTGATAGTTCCCATGAGAGCAGAAATCAGAACATATTCTTCATCACTTGAAGAATCATCACTGTCTTGTCTGTTTCTCTTTGTGGAAGGTTCATCATCCTCTACAGCATGAGCATGATGTCTTCTCTTGTTTCCCTTCTTCTTATGAGAGCTACTTTTGTTTCTAGGAAAATCTCTAGCAAAGTGTCCTCTTTCATCACATGTATAGCAAATGTACTTAGATATATCTCTAGGATTTCTAAAGTTACTCCTTTGGTGAGAGTGCTTACCTATGTGGTTGATAGATCTTGTTTTCTTGGATTGTACTGTGAGAACTTGATCTTCGCTTCCCATCTTTTCTTCTCGAGCTACTATTCGAGCTTCTTCTTAAGAGCATTCTTCCCATAGTCTGTTGAACTTGGCTAACTTCTTTCTGGCATAGATCCCTTGAATGAAAGAGTCCCATGTCCTAGGAAGACCATTCAAGGTGGTCATTACAATCTCTGCGTTCTCCACTTTTTCATCTACTGCTTCAAGTTTTTTTATTTATTTTGGAGACCCTTGTGAAGTATGACTGTATGGTCTCTACATTATGTATATTCACATTCTTCAATTTGCTCCTCAAGGTCATCTTCCAGTTTATGTTCTTTCCTTCAAATAGTTTGGTTAGGGCATCAAACATATATTTAGGTGTCTTTAGGGAGGAAACCTATGGTATGAGGTGATCCTTAACTGAATCAGCAATAATCCTCTTAGCCATAACCAACTTATTCTTGTGTAAGGCCTTAGCCTCATCTCCCTCTAGAATTTGAATCTCCTCATTGATGTAGTAGCCCAACTCATTTTCTTCCAGGACCAGGGAGATCCTATACTTCCAGGCTCGGAAGTTATCAACTCCCTCAATCTTTTCATCAAGCTTGGTATGATGAGACATCTTAACTGAGAACCTCAAATGGAAATACAAAATATTTATATCTTACCAGATTAAGATGTCGGATGTCGGATATGGATCTGGAGCTGAATTTCTGCAGTGCTGGTTCAAGAGAAGATTAGGGTTTGACTTTCCCAGAGTTCTGTCCAACCAAAAGCTTTGATCTTGATCTCTAAAATTTTATTTTTAGGAGGAGATCAATCCAATCCTAGGATCACCAAAAAATTCCACTTCTATGGAAATCTCTAATTTCCAGCAGTAGTGTCGGGTCAAAAACTGAAAATGCTCAGAATTAGATTCTGCTTCGATAGAAAGATGCGCCTTGGGGAGGAGAGTCAGCCCAACCTTCTTCTTCTGAAAATCTATGGAGAGAGATCTAAAAAGTAGGAATCCCTAGTTTTCGCAGCTGCACAGTCTCTTCTTCTCAGGTTAGCTCTGATACCATGTTAGATTTTTATCATTTAAGCTAGCATTAACTTAGGATCTTAACTAAGAGAATAACAAGTACAACAATAAAACACATAAGACAATTAACACAAATATTTTCCTTGAGGAAACTAGAAAGGATAAAACCCCACAAATTCCTCAGAGATAGAATCAACACAAAATAGCAAAGACCCAAAAATAGTAAGATGATATCTCGACAACAATAGCCTCTTTCTCTCTAGCCCCAAAAACTTCTTCTTCCTCAATATGTGCTACAACTGAGTGTGAGTGAGTGTGTGTTAAATAGAGAGGCTCACTCTCTATTGATACTAATTCCTAACTTGACAATGACTCACTAGGGCCCACTTCTCTAGGAGATTCTAATAACCCTAGTGCCCCAAACTGCAGAGACTTTAACCCTTGAACAATAGGAGGGTTACCCATAATGACTTGACATGATGTGTTTACATTATAGAACCTACTGATAGGAACATTGGGGCATGGCATGACTCAAATACATTACAAATACTTCCTGGAATAAACATTGGGGTACAAGACATAAGATATACAAGTGAATACATTCCGAAGTTACAAATACATCAACAATTACTTGTCACCGTTGTTTTCACTTCCTGATATTGTCTATCTTAATTGTTGTGGTCTAAATGAGATCTATTATTAGATTCTGAACAATACAAAACACAATTTATATCATTAAATGACCCTACGGTCACACATATTTCCATGCATCAACGTGTGTGATAAGACCGATGAATTATGCAAAAATTTCCACATGTTTCTTTTGTACTAGGGATTTTATCCAACATCATTCCCTCCAAATTATTCCCATGAACTAATTTTTTCATTTTTTTCTTTTTCCAATATTCACAAATCCATGCATTAATTTTTTTCATCTTTGTGATCGCTTTGGTTTTCACACCACACAAATCCATTAAACTCAACATATCCAAAATTAATTCTTTGAGAGTGTGGATAAAAAACTTTCAATTCTATAAGTTGGATGCATATTTTATTGATTCATTGTCCTGGTTCATTCTTTGACAATATTTCTTAATATTATTATAGCTTTTAGTCTTCAGTCACCATGTCTTCTTTCTTATAAATATTCAACAACTATCTTGAGAGTCTTCATTCAGTAGGTCAATTACAAGAAGAACACTTTGAAAGACTAAGGGTAGATATGAGAGTATGGCAGTCTCAATTCAAGGAGATGGATTTCATGCATTGGCACCACTAGTATTGGTTTATCCAAGACACTTCAGAGAAGTTAACTAATCTGAATAAGATATTTGATCTCCTAGAACAGTAGCAGCACCAAAAATTTTAATTTATGAATTGGATTTGGCTAGACCAATCTGCTCCTAATTCTTCATCGTTTACTTTAAAACTTTTAGAATAGTCATAATTCATCGTGCCATTAGAGCAAACTCTAATGGATCTGTAAATACATCTCTCATAGTTTCCTTGTAGTCACAATGAGGACATAGATCTCATGCTACATCTAAGATTCTTCTTTGTCTTTCATTGGCTCATATTTTGTGCATCAAGGGATTTTCCATGCTTTAGTTTTGTTCAACTTTGGTTCTATTGTGTACACCATCAATGGCTTGGTGTAATATGAGATTTGAAGCTCCAATTTTGTACAATGTAATGACATTGTCTGAATTTAATAAAAAAAATTGACTTTGTGCAATCCATGTGTATTC
Organism: Pseudotsuga menziesii; assembly: GCA_001517045.1. Taxonomy (NCBI): domain Eukaryota; kingdom Viridiplantae; phylum Streptophyta; class Pinopsida; order Pinales; family Pinaceae; genus Pseudotsuga; species Pseudotsuga menziesii. Next base: position 84,599 of record LPNX010804778.1, read on the forward strand.
GAGCAGTACTTACTTGTACCATGTATTTCTTTATTGTTTTATGTAAGACAATACAACACACTTTTGCATAAAATAACAGATGCACATCTCATTATATAAAATAAAAAACTTCAAATGAACTCTAACTGCAACTAGTTACTAACCTAGTCCTTGAATTCCTAATATATATTTGGTTGAATTCAAGGATCTTTCCTAACCCTTTCTTAGTTAGAAAGGAGAGTAACAATTACTAGTTGCTTGAACTATGCTTAATTTTCTTACTTCTTTTGTGCATACTTGAGGCACCTTGTTTACCCATGCTTTCTTGTGCACAATCGTCCTTTGTTTTTGTATCAGATAATTTTCCACAAAATTATGTTAGACTGGTCTGCTTGATTGTTTTTAATTCATTGAAAAATATGAAGCCTTGTGCCCAATTTCATCACACACATAGAATCTAATTGTGTGGAAATATTTTTCTATATGACCTACATAATTACATATCCAACAATTCAATGAACTGGAGTTATTTCTTAAACTAGAAAAGTTTGCATACCTGAGTCTTTATGTATTATAAGCATGCCATATCTTATCCAAGATGCATCCTAACATTTTGAAACGAATCCTCTTTTGTTGCAGACATTACCACTTGCTCATTTATGTCCAAGACCTATCTTGTCTTATGGAAATATCTGATGGCTAATAATATCATATAATATTGTTGAGCTACTATGGAATTTAGCTTGATTATATGCTTCCATACACATTTTGGTTCTCCCCCGATTTTCCTAAACTGTCTTAGTTTTCAAGTGTGAAATTCCTAACTCCTTCTATGCAAGTCTCTCTCAAAGTAGCTCATTCATTGATTTTGTTTCCTTAAAATATTGTTCCAATGCAAATGTATTCTCTTCAAGTTCCTTGATCTTATGTTTTCACATTCCAATTTTTTTAAAGCTCCTTTTATATACCATTCATGTATTTTTCCAATACTTCCTGCATATCGTTGGCATGATTGACTAGGTCTTCTTCTTTTTCCAATTACTCCTTTAGCACCTTATTATTTTCCCTTGATTTCTTTAATTCTTCCAGTGCGCTAACTAGTTCTCCTTCCCAATCAAATTCAATACTTTCATCATATTAAAAATTTGTTCTATGTTGTTTGAATTCTATGTTACTTTAGCCTTTGAAGATGGTAAACATATTCTATTGTAAGGACATTTACTTTCATTGTTATTTTCTAGTTTGGAAAATTCCTATGTGCATCTCGAATTTTCTTTAGCCTCAAATTTTGGAGGGAACATATAAATCCCATTATAAGTCCATTTGTTTGATGATATCGACATGATTCCTTGATCTCCTTTAATTGATGTTTTCACTCCATCTGTTGATTTTTCATCTTGAATCAGTACCATAAACAAAACATTTCTTGGAAAGTCATTGTTGTCCTATTCCTTTGATGAACCATTATCCTCCTTAGTATAAAGGGTCTTCCTCTGCTTGGGAAATTTCATCTTGTTCCCAACTCTATTTTTTTTATAGTTATTCATTTTTTCTTGGTAGTTTGGTTCTTTTTCACTCTCATTTTCTTCATATGTACACATTGAAGCAAAGTATCCAACCCTTCCACATTTAATTCAATTGAATGGAAACTTCCCCTTGTACTTTCCTTGAAATCTTTTTAAATTTATTAGAAATTTATCTTATTCTTCATCAAACATGTAAGATAGTTTCTTACAATCATGCTTGTTGTTTTTGGGCTTCCTTATGGAGTTAAATTTTGCTTCCTTTATGGATACATTTTCTGGTTCGATCATCATTTGATAGGTAGTGAGAATTCCATACAACTAATATTTTTTCAATTTTTCCAAGTTATATCTATATTCTAAGACTGATACCTTTGAAATCAACTATGAAATCAAGGTTCTAAATATTTTATGTACAATTTACTATTCCTTAATAATTTCTCTAGTTACTTTTATGGACTTCACTATCTCATATATTCTTAGAAAATATGTTGCAATGTCTTCCTCTTCTTTCATCTTTAATGTTTCAAACTACACAACGAACATTGTAGCTTAGCCTTTTTTACCTTTTCATCCCCTTAATAAATGATATTTATTTTGTACTATATTTATCAGTGAGGCAATAACATACTGCATTCTTTTCTTTTGCATTCCACTCATACTGTATTCTATTTTCTTGGCCGATTAACACATTTTTAGAAATTCTGTGCTCATTTTCATTAGTTTCCTCTTATTCTACTAAAGTTGCTTTTGGAAATTCATATCCATTCTCTAGTGACTTCTAGATATCCATATAGGGATATTTCGAATGTACCTCCATTTGTATCTTTTGAAATGTATCATTGGAGCCATCAAACCTAGGTGCTACGTTGGTAGACAATCCTTCTTGTTTTTACATATCTGCACTGGATCTATCTTCCATATGTCAATATGTCACTGAATACACCCGCTATGATACAAATTGTTGGATTTATCTGATATTGATAGGGGTTGAATTAGTATAAAGCACATATATCAATTATTTCTCAATTAAATATTTTTTACCACTTATAACTTTTTATCTAAAACAAACACAATTGTGCACAAAGACTAAAGAGTAATTATATGTATATATAGATAAAATGAATTATTACATTGAAGGGAGAGTAAAATATACAAACATGTGTACCAACTCATTTCAGGCCACAACTTGATCTATAAGCAATAACTTGTTGGTTACTAGCGCCGACCTGCAACGACCTCTATCTGTGCGAGAACCAACTCATGAACTTTATGCACCAACCTAAACAGATGTCTTTCTTATTGAAAAAAATATGCCTCATAGAAACTAGGAACCAACCAATCTAATACTATAATTTCCATTTTTTTCTTCAGCTACCATTGAATTGAATCACTGGCTCCCAAATTATATTTACCATCTTTGACTAGATGGTGGCTCTAACCCCCTAATTTTTTTACCAGCTACCACTGGAAGGAAACACCCATTCCCTAATTTTTAGCAGCTGCAAATGGAGGGAAGATACAAATCCCTCTTCCTTTCCCCATTTTTCCTCCCTAAGAATTTTTACCATCACCTAGTGGAACGAAGATCCAACTTTATTATACTTTCCCCTTACTGTCTCCCTTAGAATAAAGTGTGTATCAGATAACTGGAATTTGCAAATTACCTTTTTTAGCTGTCACAATTGTTGTATATCTTCTTATTTGTTTCTTTTCTTTGATTATCTGTATCAAAATTATAAATTTCCTTAATTACGATGTGCGATTATGTCTGCATATTTTCTGCATTCCTACATTGCTCAATCACTTCTATGATTTAGAGGTCTTAGTATTATACTAAGTAGCTCCTTTACACATCCCATATACTAGGTATCCTTCTATCTAGTTCTCTTCTTTCGATTCATCCTTTATTGTTCTACATAATTTTTCTATGTTGCATAAAGAATCTATCTACGATCAACAAGCCATTGATACCCCAAGAAAATGAATATTTCCAAAAACAGATTATCTTGAAGTCTTCATTCTACAATCTTACTTCAAAACATCCATCTCTTACTTATTTATATTATTTCTAACTTATAAGAAGTGTCCACTTGTTGAAGGTCCTTAGAAGAAGTGTCCACTTATTCAAGGTCCTTTTACTTGAATAACACCCCAACTTATTTTCATCTTGATCAAGTCATCATCTTTGTTGGTGTGACACTCATCACAATTTAGCTTTGTGGGGTTGGAACACATATGCCATTTTCTTTGTGGGACTTTTACACACAAGTTCATATCTCATTTTCTTCTTCATAAGTCTTGTACCATATGCCATTTTATTTGTGGTACTTTTGCACCAAGTTCATATATCATATTCTTCTTCATAAGTCCCATACCATATGCCATTTTCTTTGTGGTACTTTATGCACAAGTTCATATATAACATTCTTCTTCATAATTCCTGTACCAAAGTGGCATTTCTGTACATATGCAGTTTTCATATTCTTCTTTAAAGGTTGCTATATGTGCACATATACCCCATGTCATATTGGGATCTTTGCATTCTCTTAACTTATGTATTTCTTCAAAGTAGATTTACACGAGGAACCCTTCATTTTATTTTGACATCAATTGAAACACATGTTAAACAATCATATCTTAAAAGACAATATTTAAGGTTGGAAGGGTACACACATGAGCCCCATTTGGATCTTGACAAAATTTCCAACCTAGATAGCTAGGAGCAAGTCAAAACACATTTATGTCTAGAACATCAAGTATTTTCTCAGGTGATACCAACACCACACAATATAGAAGTTTTGGGAAAAATATCAATCACAAAGATGGATATTGACTCAGAATTGGGATATTCAGAGAGCTCGAGGACCTAGTATAAAAAATACAAATTGAACCAACAATCTGACATAATTGTTCATTTCAATCCTACTCCTACTCACTAGCAGTTGTCATCCTTGAGATTTTTATATCTTCATATTGGCCCCAAGAGTAGGGATCATCATCACAACAAGTAAGCTTAGCAATAACATAGACATCTCTATTAAAAGTTGGGTTATTTTAGGTATATGCTCATATCAAGGAGGACAATATTGATATAAAAAAGGCTCTTTCATAGGAAATAAATTACAATAGGACACCAAGAAATAATGTGTTCATTCATATATATGAGACAAGGAACACTTAAAATGGTTGTCTTGGATCCTATCACACTTGGGGAAAAGACAATGCCCTCAAATTTTAAAACTACTCAAGTTACTTTGAATTTGGATTCCTTCCACTCAAAGGATATTATGGAATTGCATAGAAATATAAGAGAAGTTGTTTACCATGATGTAATGGAATAGACAATGAGTACTAATATATTGAAAACTTCAATAAACCATTTTGAACACCTATTTAATAATGAGAAAGAAACTACTAAATCCAAGAAATTGAAAATCATTGAGTTAGAGCAACAAATATCTAAGTTAGGAAAACACCCAAACAATTTAGATATATTGCAAAATATTATCAAGTAAAAGGATAAGTATATTGCATCCCTAAGGAAGAGACTCAAAATTTCAGTTAGTGAGTGTACTCAAATGGCAAAGACATTGGTATTCCAAGGAGAGTTGGACAAAGTACTTGTTGAGAATAAAAACAATAAATAAAGGATTGTGTCTCTTGAAGAGTAAGTAAAATAGTTACAAAAGAAAAAATCAAAACATTTCTATAGATAAATCCATTATTTTTCATGCTTCGTCCATTGCAAACCCTACATATTAATTATCCAAAACCATGGACTAAATGAGTATTAAATAAGCTCAGTTGAACAATTTTCAAATTGAACTAAGGAAAAAGGGTGTTGAAGTTTAATTGTTGAATGAACTAGTGGAAAAAATGATGATTTCATCTTAGAGATGATTCAAGATAAGGCCACCTGTAGTAAGATATTCAATATTTGACCACGAAGTTGTGTGGAAAGCCATTTTTGAAAGTGTTTTGGAAAATGATTTGGGATCAAATTGTGGTTTAGGTGTCATCCCACTGGAAGCATTTCACAATTTCACAAGATGAAATCGATATACCTATTGGTACTTATAAAAAATATCAAGATACACTCACATACTTAGAAAAAAATATAGACTCTTCTAAGGCTATAATAGAACTTATCAATGAGAATCCACATCGAGAGATTTCAGATTTGGTGATAAGAGATAGGACAAAGTTGGTCATTGAATCCAATAATGTGATTACTAAAATACCTTGTCCCGGAATGTCATATAATTGTCATATCAATTGTATCATGATGTTGGGTCATTTAAATCCATATTTTATTTTCTTATTCTCCAAGGGCTCCCATCCCCATGGGATGAAAATGGGGACTTGTATCCCATTAAATATTACAATGTATTAATGATGGATGCATAAAACGTTGAGGTCACCCTGATAGATATCCAAGGAGATTCGAAGGCCATAATTTTATTTGATAAGTTGCATACAGAATTTGAAATCCTCACTGTATTAGGGTTATTTTTCTCAATATTTCTTAGTCCTACACATGGACATAATACAAAGTTGGACATCATCACTAGATAAATCAGGCTATTCAAGTATCCATTAGGAAGGAGTGGAAAAATATCATGAAGATAGTGCAACTAAGATAGAAAGAAAGAGGAACAACATCTCAAGTTGATGTCGAAACATTATCATTGCAGCCAGCTCAGATTCTTTTTGGTCCACCTTACAAATTACCATCTCAAGCATGATAGCATCATAGTCATCATTGTGTCAATTAGATATAAGTCTAGTTGACCTTTTTTTTATGAATTAGTTATGACGGGATGTAATGCAACTATAATATGGTATGAAACATAATTTTGTCCTAAATGTGAAAAGATATGAATAGAGTTAGATGCCATTTATTCCTGGCCCAAAATTATTTGAATGAATTTGTTAGAGAATAATCCATCTTTAGTACCATAGTATTAGACCTTAGACAATTTCATTTGCTTCTATGCAGTGATTTCTATGTTTTAGACTTAGGGAAATTGATCATTTGCCATAGTTGATGTGCTCCTAGTTGATGATTCTACGCAGTTGATGCGCCCCAAGTTGATCATTCTGACACCCAGGCACCCACATTGATTTCATTCAATGAGGACTGTGCTCCCCTTCCCCCTTTTTAGGTATTTTCACACCTTTGAGGAGATAGTGCTTGGATTAGGTGGGTTTTGTATTGTTTTGGGAATTTATTTCTCACATAGAGCCACTCCAAATCACCCATGTGCTCACCCACACCTGTTATACCTCCGCACACATTTCAGCATGCCTCACCCATATTGACACATGCATTCATGACCGTTTGGGATGCACTAGTGGAAAATGAGAGATTAGTGACCAAAAGAATGACCAAAATCTAAATATCAATGACCACTTTTGGTTTGGCGATCGCTGGTGGCTAATTTACGGCCTTTTATTTCATGACCAAAATTGGTCATTTTTATTTTGGTCATTTTTAGCTTGTCAATTGGTCATTAATTTGGTCATTCATTTGGTCATATATTTGAATCAATGACCAAATATATGACAAAATTAATGACCACATGACAAACTATAACATGACCAAATTTGGTCGCATAATAAAAGACTGTAAATTAGCCACCAAAACTAATTTTTTGTCATTGATATGCGAATTTTGGTATTTTTTTTGGTCATTTATACCTCATTGTTTGGTCATGTATCTATTAATTTTTGGTCATTTTATATGTGAATTTTGGTTATTAATCTCACCTATTGGTCACTAATTTAGTCATTTTTATACGTTTTATGTGTAGTTATTACATTCTAGTACTTTTAATGCTATCCATTATTAATCAATATAAATTTTTAATATGATATTATGTTTAAATTAAGAAAAGAATCATACATTATTTATCGTAATCTAATACACATGTGAATTATGCAATGTTACATTAATTAATTAATTACAACACTTATAAATAATATAAAGTACAACCATATAAGTTTTAAATCTCACAAATTATATTATATGAAATGTCAAGTATTACAATAAATATGAGTTTTCTCAAAACTATCTCCATATAACTTTACATAAAAACCATCTAGTACATCGATGACTTTTCAAAATATTACAATGGCTAAAACATCCCACTTGTACTTGGTTTCTAATCCATACTTAGATCCTGCAACAGCTTCAAAACCATACTTATCAGCTTGAAACCCTCAGCAACATGCTCTTCATAATCAATGAAAATCCTCAGCAATAGACTCTTCATCCTCAATTGCCCACTTTCTGAGCTTTCTATCTGCGCATGTGCTTCTGAGCTTTCTGAGTGCTTTGAGCTTTATATTTGTGCACGTACTTATGTATCTGCACTGCAGCAAACTCCCTCCTCATGTTGTTATAAATATTGCGAGTAAACTTACCTACAAACGACACATGTTAAGTAATAAATCTTAATGCTTGCTAAAAAGAGAAAACAAATAACTAAAAAATGTACATAGTAATTTCATGAGATTTAACATGGAAAAAAGAAACAATTACAAGAAACAAGTGTAATAAGAAACCTTAGGTATAATTCCATTATTTAACTTCAATAACATAAGAAACCTCCTAAAGAAAACATGAAATGACCTCATTGTTTTGTGCAATTCATTCTTCATATAATTTCAATATTTGGGACTATGTTTTCAATGAATCAGAAATAACATGTAAAAGAAAGCAAAGAAAATTCAATTAATTCCTCAATATGAATACTAGAAGAAGAAACCTATTCACTTCATCCAATGAATAATGAGGAGAAAAGGAACGTTACTTTTTAAAAAGAGATGCAACATATATGTAGGGATTATAGGAAATTCACATGAACCATCGTGGCTTGTTGAAAAGGTCATAGCAATGGTGTTCCTAGGAAAGGAAATGAAACATAACCAGGATCAACTTGAACAGATGAGATATGATCAAATTATGGTCAATTGGTATCTGTGCTACTATCATTGTCTTCTCTTTCTTTGCCTTGCAAACCAGTTCCTTGTTGGCCAAGAGATGGTAAAAGAGACTAACAGTTAGAGAAATTCACAAGATAAAACCTTATTCAATCCCAACATATTAATGTAGGAAAACCTCAAAATAAAGAATGAAAGAGTAGGACATAATAGTGGCACTCATAAACATTTTAATTGACCCATTGGAAATGATAGAACTTATAGGTACATGAATACCAATGCCAATAGAATTAAAAATAGTTGAAACAATCTATACACAATGAAAATGCAATGCCATCAGACCCCTAATACAAGACTTTGAATTCATTATTCCCTTGAGAAACCTTGTGAAAATTACAAGAACATTAAATGACACTGAGATACCCATACCAAAATAGAAGTAAATTACTACACAAATACACGCATTAGATCCTATGAGATGTATTACAGTTCAAATTTATTTGCTTACCCTGTTTAGATCTGGAATGCCGTCATCACCTTAACGCTTATTCATTATACAGTCCATCATTATAGGAATCACATCATCTGACACAATGAAGGGTGTGTCCCATTAGAATTTCAGAAATTTACTACAATTCCAAGCATTCTACTAAGGAATTTTTTGTTTGTCCCGGGGTTAGTTGATTTTCTCAATCAGAGGTCTGAAAGAATCCACGAGGAACTATCTTCTTTTATTCTCATTTTGTGACTTATTTGGATACAATGAATCAAAAAATTCTATGCTTAAATTATTATGTGGAATATGGAGGGGAGGAAGAGCCTCAATTGTGTCCATTATTGGTCAAAACTCTGGGTGCACCTAAGATAACATGCTATGTTTATTTTCATGTGCTCGTATTTGAAATTATGTAATTGTTGGAGTTGAATTCTCTATAGATGTGGGAAAGGAAATGTATTCAAAATGATTCTTTACCTCCATAAATCCTTGTATAAAAGGTGCCATAGTTAAATTTGTGATTTGTCATTTACTACTTGCCCAATCAATAAGAAGCTTTGAGTCACCCAACACATGAGGCTTCCTAATTCCTTCACTGCAACTATTTTCAGAAGCAACCATAAGGAAAAAAAATCAAGTCTATGGTTTGTTCCAGGAGAAGCACCATACTTAAAAGAAAATTAATGCAGAGAACATGAGGAATCACACCAGCCCCACAATTACATGGAGTCCCTTGACAGGATCCATCCAAGAAACCCCAAGAAAAGGAAGTGTTTATCATTGGCTACAATAAGGGTCTAGGAAATATTGAGGGCCCTTCAATTACTCTATATGAAATGTTTATTGTTACAAAAAAAAATTTCCCCTAACAATAAGAAGTCTCTACTGAAGCTCATTAGAAAGCCACAAGTGAAGCACTATAGCATAGAGTTTGGAAAAGTTATGCCCAATCATGATAATACTATAGTTATTCTAATCTAGGTTGTCCCCTATGTAGTTTTTTTGTTTTTTGTTGTAGCATGATGTTATTTGGACTCTAGAGGGAATTTGGAGCCTTAAAGTTGATGTATTTTTCTTCATATATGTATTGGAATATGTACCATTTTGCTATTTCACACTTCCATACTGTATAGAGTCTAGACATGAAAATTTAAACATTTGGTGTCTAATGGTTTGGATTTACATAAATGTAAATGAATATATTTTTTTTAATTAAACTTGTACACTTCAAGTATTTGTTGGTCCACTAGTTCAGCCAATTCTTCAACCCAGTTTTCTACCTCATTCTAGTTTTGTCCCAGTTTGACCCTTAACTGGTTCTAGTTCAGATTCCAGTTCAAAAACTATGGTGGATTAATTTTCAGAATCACTTAAGTGCTTTGGTGTGAGTTTTATCAACATTAGCAATGCACGTTTTTTACAACCTCTTGAACATGGATTGTTAGATAGTCTAGTTTCATGGGAGCAACAACCGTGAAAATTCTAAAATCAGAATTGCATAACAAATTCATTAGGAGCTTTGATATCAGTCTTCCCCAGTGGATTTTAGAAATTGAAAGAAAGGATTGGAGTGCTACAAGGAATCTGCCCAGGTAATAATACTTGTAACACAAGTATCTCCTACTTACTGTTAATATAAGCAGGAAGATGGTTACTGCCATTATCCTCCTCTTCTGTATTTGCCACCTGATACTGTATGTCCCTTATGGATGTTGATGTTCCTATAGTTGCAAAGACTAAGCTGGAATTCCATAAAGTAGATAAAAGGCCTATTCTAAGCAAGCACAACAACGTTATATGAGAATTGATAGAACAACAACATCCCATGTGTTAGAAAAGGGCGTATCAATATGATGCAGTTTTTGTTTTGGGTTTTATCAGTCTATGACCTACTTATAAATGGATAACCCAGTGATGATGACTACAAAGTAATCTCCAGAGCATGCATACATCCATTGAAAGGCCATGAATAGTATAGGAGTGATGCCAAAAATCCTGTGAGAGAAATTATAACATTTATACAAATCCAATTCTTTAAGATGCAAAAAAGAAAAAATGCCTATGGCTACTTCATTGAGTTAGCTGCAAAATCAAGCAAGGGTACTTACTGAATCATTTCCAGAAATGAGATTAATTCTTTCAATAACTTCATCGAAATTAATTATGTCAACTGATCTCGAGACTTGAGAAACAAAGAAGTGCAGTAATCTGCATATTGGTGTTACAGCAGAGAGATATTCCCAATCTAAGTTATGGGATCTCCCGAATCTCAGCCAATGCAAGGTTCTCAAACACAGACTCAAACATTCTCATTTTCTTTATTTCAATGGATGAAGTCTTCATAAATACAACTTAGAAGAATGAAAGGAAAAAAATTGTAACTAAATCATTTTCTATGGCATAATACCCTACAGCTTAATTTTGCAAGAGATTTGTAAAGGGGCTCAGCTTTGATAAATATACTAAATAAGATTAAAACTTGTATTGAGATTCAACATTATGTGATGCTAGATCACTCTTCAGTGGCTTTGATGATACTAGTAGGTATTCAAAAAGCAGAATTGGTTTGGCTGAAATATTTTTCAGAGACTCAATATACCTTGAATGCAGTAGTTCTACTGTTATCAAGTCATGTAGCATTTCAAATTATCCATCTTGCATGAGACCATCACCATGCCATGATGAAACATATTCATCCCTTGAAATTTATTCTTATTTCTCACATCCTTCCTTTCCTAATCAACAAATTTGAAATGCAGTGATTGATCAAGTCATTATTCCTATGTCTAATCTAGATACATTGGACACTGAGATTGCAAATTGCATCCCTTTCCTGGGCCCTGATTAAAGTTTGAACAGTGTCATCTCTACAACATAGGATCATGTTAGATTGTACAATGGAAGGAATGCATAATTATTACAAATATCCATCATACACTGCTTCAAACAAAGTCTCCATAAACAAATATAGCTTAAACATCAGCTTGCAGTCTACAAATATTTAGCAGCTGGCTATGGTCAAGATAAATGTCTGGAGGAGTTTAAAGACAAAAAAGTTGGAAATTTCAAGTAATATTTTAAGTAGCATCGAGGGCCTCCAAAGGTTGTATTAGAGCTCTTGCAATACTTGAGTCTTTGGAGAAGCTATTAGAGAGTTGAAAAGAAACAAAACTGATTAGTAATGTTTTTTTAACTCCTGAAGACGATCCTAGAGTAGGATTGAAACTGTTGAGAAAAAAGAAACCTAACACAGATTTCGGTAATGATTGAAATTCAGCAACTGTCACACTGTGTAATTATATTCATCAAGAAACAAAATGCCAATTTAATGAAAATAATTATGAATATAATAGAGATACAATAATTTATACCCTATGAGCAAGTCAGGCATGAGCAATGGATAAAGTTCCTATCCCCTACTGTCATCTGCTTTCCACCTCAGAGTCAAATGGATGGCATGAATAGTTAAATGGATATTTTTTAGATTTCTAAATTTGGCCCCTATTTAGGCCTAACCATACTGACAAAGCTATATTAAAACCAGCTATTTGACCATACAACCAAAATGAATTAATGAAGCAAAATTTGTCAGCATATGTATGAGTTGATTATTGAACAAGTACACCTCATTCTTTCCTAGCATGCAAAAGGATTGTTCCATGTTACAAACAGATGGAACAACACTCTCAAACCACAAAGAGACATAGGAACCTAATAAATGTGAATTTACATTTAAGCCTTATGCCTCTCACCAGCTCAAAATTAAAAATCATATTGATCCATAAAGACGGGTTTGTACAAAATCATCGATATTACTCAAGAAAAATATAATATAATAAAAATAATATAGTTCACTATAATAAATTATAATATGCAATAGAAACAACTATATCATTTCACTTTCGTATTAATATGATTGCTTGGGCGTCTATTCTAGATAAAAGCATAATGAACTTTGATAAATTGTGCATTGAAGATCACAACCTACAGGTCATCACATATAGTAAGTTAAAATTTTAATTTATAATCCTGGTAGAAAACTATCTATGTCAAGTATATATTTCATCCTTGCAAACATAGGATTAACACTCCCTTGTTTTAAATAAATACAGAAAGACAAAATTAACAGAACTGATATATATTTTTGAATTCAAGGAATAAGAGTGGGATGAAAGATAAAACATCTTTATTGACATCTATATTAGGAAATTCAATAGTGAAGCCAAATCAAAATATAAAAGCTCCTATATAAACAAATTCTAAATTAGACAACTTGAGAGTTTGAGACTTAACCTGAGCATCTTCATCTGGCATGCTCATCTTCCACAAAATTGTGCTTTGAACTCAATTTGAAACTATATCGAAACAAAGCTCTTTCTCTTTTAGTCTATTCAGAAGATGTCCCAAAGGAAATTTACATAACACAAAATCTCACAAAAATAATATACATTTACAAGAATAATTGTCCTTTAACCTTAAATGTAAGAGTATTTACTATATAATTCAAGGCCTACCTAAAAGAATCGTTAAGAAAAATATTGACTGCACATGCCTCCAATCAACCCTCTCTCTACTAATTTAGTATCAATCTCAACTGATATACATTTTAGGGAAATTATTGTGAGAGCTTCTAGGATATTTTTCTCGAAATAAAAGATTTTAAGTCAACAATTATTGTGAAAATATAATGCCTCATAGATTTATGCTTTAACTCTTTCCCTTTTTTTATTGGATTAACTCTAGTTATCACTATCCTTCCACTCTAGTTATCACAATAATTGTTATCCTCTATTGGTTTATTGCTTTTACGTCTAGTTATCACAACTACTTTACTCTTAACTTTACTTTTCGCAAAATAGAAAATCTAATATCCTCAAGAGAAGCACCCTCCTTTCTATTTATGGAATAAGGAAGAGAGTAATTACAAGCAAACCTTGTACTAGGTCTACAAGTGGAGCACTTAACAAGAAAAATTTCAATCTAACCAATCCATGAACACTCCAAGAGAATGTTCCTAACTAGAGACCTTACATGTGCTAAGGGTAGGTGATTACAACACAAATTCTGCTTGCACACTTCTCCAAGTAACTCAGGTAGTGTGAACCACATGTACAAAGGTCATGTAATCCCATGCCCGCATGTTCCAACTTAACCACTTAGATATGGGATAATCTGACTTCTAACCTAAATTCCATGTAAAACTAGTTGTTTCTCTCTTCATATATGACTTGGCTCTTTAGAGAGTCAGAGAAAGGTTGCTTGCAATAAAATTTTCCTAGTTGAACACAATGCAGTGCTTCTCTACGTGAGACTATTAGTTGGAAAGTGGAATGAAGCAATCCCTATGCACTGTCTCTGTCCCTGACCTCCATTTTGAGGAGAGTAAAGTTCTAAAGGGTGGCTTTTTCTGACATGATTAAGATGAAATGGGTCTAAAGAATTGTGTTTATCCTCCATATGAATTGTGCTAATTGTATAAGTATCTGCATAAGTTTCTCCTTGTATAATAAAAATCCCTCATGCAAAGAGTGCTTTACATCCCCAATCTTAATAACTGATGATGGAGGACACTGAACCTCCAGAGTCTCTAAACAGAGGGGACGAAAGGAAACAACTAAGATAAAAAAAATAACATAAATAAACTTGTTGACCAGGAGGCATTCAATACTTTTAGAATAGTCTAGCTTTGCTCAAGGAAGGATATAGAATAATATTGACTTCTACAAATACATAACCAATCCATATAGAAAAGAGACAAAGAAACAACCGAGTATGTTACCTTAAATCATTAGTAGTGATGTTGCATTTTAATATGTTAAATTCACTCTTGCAAATGCCAAACAACCAAGGTAAGCACAGGCTGTTCTTGCTAAATGAAGTGGCTAGAGGATAGAGGGGTCAAAATTTATAATGATGGTCAAAAACCTATCCTTGGTTGCAAAACAATGCATGAATTTTAAGAGGTAGAGAAAAAATTCTAAAGGCTTCAACAATACACTATACATTGGGGCCCTAAGATGTCCACTTTGTGGATCAATACATTCATTGTAATACACTAAATAATAAACTCCTTTTCCAACTAAAAATAGAATTGAGTGAAAATATAGCAACAATTAGCAAGCATAAGATTCCAGTATATTGGATAATAAAATTAACCTACATCACTCATTTTCATTCCATGATGCTTAGCCTGTTGCTCAATGAAAGGTCAATCAAAGATCTCCATTATACATCACATAAATCATAGGCTTCAATTCTTGCATGTTATTGAAACACTGCCAAGAAGCTCTGTCTAGAAAACATAAAAAACTTCTAGGGGATCAATACTTGTTTTCAGAATTATAGTCTTAGGGTAAATGGTAAATGTTGGATATACCTCATTTGGAACATTTGCTACTTTGAAATTTCCTTTAAATTATGGTTTTGGGGTGTACTCCAAGTCTTCAATGCCCCCCCCCCTCCTCCTCCCCCACCCTACACACTCCATAAACAAATGAAAAGTAATTGGAAAACTAAAGAAGAGCAATGATGTTCATAACAATCAATGCAACATGAATCTGCAAACAATAAAAATACACCAAAGAAGGATATAAATCACCTATTTAATCATTTAATTCCTGCTGTATCAGTAAAAAAACCCATTTATTTTGAAGGAATCAATTTTACATAATTACAATTTACAACCTTTGCCACCAAAATCCAGAGCATATTCTAACCTAATTAAAAAACTTACTATAAAAAAGTTATAGAGAGGACTTGATGAGAAAAAATGTCAATGCAAACTATCATTGAATCCAGACAGGTTAATCATGGACTTCACTAAGTTGAAATTAAGAATAGTACAATATACAACCTCTATAAAACAAAATTAAAAGGAAAGAATAGACTGCTTCACAGAGCCATATAAACTTTTACATTCATGAGGCCACTCAGCGACTTACATAACAAAAATCAAAGTATCATCTAAAACATGTCGAAGTTTCCAAAAGATTACATGAGACAGTCAATGTATCGACAATTGCAGCATAGTCCAATTGGAAGAGACATTATCACCTAATCCTTTATATTTATCACTTGGTGTAGCTAAAATGAGATTCATTACCAAAAAAGCATTTCCAAAGCTTAGAAATATATTTTTAGTATGCTTCAAAATGAGCAAGAAGCTTCAGAACATTTTCAAATGAAACCTAGGATTTCTTGTTGTAAAAGCCAGCCTCCTTCCCCTGCAATTTCACCCTTTGTGCGTGAACTTATATAAATTTCCATCATAATCACATCATTCAATTTTTCCATGACTGCTAGTTTCCCTACAATAAATCAATTAATACTTTTGATTTTCCCAAGGTGTTTCCTATTTCTCCATTTACTAGAATAGTATAGTTCTCTCTTCAAACTTCAGATTCACACCACTTTTCCTCCCTGACTGGCTTAGCATAGATGAAAGAAATACCAAAACAAAGGATAGTCTGACCAATGGAAATAAAACAATGACAAGTGTTTTTACCTCTTGAATTATAATAAGATAGCCTTGACCATCCACCATGTGTGCAATCATCATTATCATGTCATATTCCACATTAGGGAACTTCAAAGGAAGCTTGGTTGTCTCTATATCAAAAGCACACACACGAACTACAACTAGTTGAAGAAGATCTGCCCTATTTTCCAAGGTAAACTTTGAAGATTCCACTTTAATAGTGTACCATTGTCCACATCTTGCATTTGTAGGATTGCAAAATCCATAAACAAGTAAAGAATGAATGTTAGTTTTTGGGTATATAAAAACCCCTGCTGCAAAGGATGTTGAATGTGGACTTATGATGTAGAGACAAGCCATTATTTGTTCAAAAGCATCTTGAAAACATTGAATGTGGACTTATGATGTAGAGAAAGGACATTATTTGTTCAAAAGCATCTTGAAAACATAATAGTATGCCACTATGCATGACTGGATTGAAATTGCATGTTTCTATAAACCCTTAGCTTATCATTAAAGTATTAGATTTGCAATGTATTATTTACACACCAATACTGAACCAGTATAGTGTACATGATAAATTCTAGGTGTACATGATAAATCTAGCATCCTTCCCGTGCAATTTCAAACAACAAGTAGAGAGATGATCGGGCTTGTATTAATGTGGAGACCTAGGCTCAACACCCCCCCAACGAGTTGGTGGAGATGAAGCTAGGATCAAGTCCCAAGTGAATTTGACGGGATATATTTTCTTATCATAGCATAGCATATTAGCCAAATAAATTCTTGTGTAAATCGAATCCAGTGATAGATTAATTTTACTCACAGCAATTATCAATTGAACATGCAAAATCACTCACAAAAAAGACTGAATAATGAGCTGAACACTAAACTGTATTGAATAAGTGTACAATAGCCAACCCTGTAACATAATAGGTTTCTTCATTAAATAATTACATAAGGTATTCGAATGCATGAGGAGCAATTCGAATCTAGCATAAAGCAGGCTTACTAAAATTAACCAAATCCCCCATAGGTGCAAAACGTTGATCCCAAATCAGTCATGGAGTTCACGAATTGGCAGAAGCGCTTGGGAAAGATAAAGAGTGATGGAATGAAAACTCATACATGATTTTCCAAGGAGAAAAGAGTGGAGGATGAAGAGGATAACAAACTAGTTCACCTCACCTAGTCAAACTTTCCCTATTGCCTTAAAGCACTGAAAAAGCAGGCAATAAAGCAGAAAAAATAGAAGGGCACCTAGGAGACCTGAAATAAAGAAGAATTGATTCCTTGAGGTTTCCCAAGCACTACATGGGTCAAATTAGGCAATTTGTACCACTATGGATAGGTAATTGACAACTTGCATAAAGTGGGACACATGAACTAGGAAAATAAGACAAAAATAATTAAATTAATGTCTAAGGTAGCTAACTATGGGTTGATTATTCTAAAACCCCCCCTTAAGCCTGAATTACGAGTAATATATCAGAAAATTATAGGGCCTAGAAACAAGGCTTAGTCACCCTTTAGATACTGCATGTCCATACAACCAAGGAAAGAGGAAAAAACCACATGGGAAAATCCTCCCTTAAACATGGACTGTAAAAGAAAATTTGGAAATCTTGTCTTCACTCATGCTTCACAGCATGATCAGCAATCCCTAGCAGTGATTTGATATTGCTGAAGGTCTTCTCACAAAATTCTTTGGTGAAGATATCAGCTACTTGTTCTGAAGATGAACAGAAGAGTAGGTGAATGGTGCCATCATGCACAAGCTCTCTGATGTAGTGCATATGGATCTCAATGTGTTTGGTTCTCTACTTTTGAACTGGATCTTTGCAGATTCAATGGTACTCTAGTTATCATAGTAGATGGTAGTTAAGTACTCTGATTCAAAGCCACACTCTCCAAGTAATCCCTGCAACCATAAACATTGAGTTGCTGCATTAACAACTCCTCTGTACTCTGCTTCTATAGATGAGAGTGTAATGGCACTCTGTTTCTTGCTTGACAAGTTGATTGGCCCTTCTGCAAGCATGAACACATATCCTGATGTGGAATTTCTATATGTGCTATCACCTTCCCAATCACTATCAGTAAATCCAATCAAATCAAGATCAGATTTTGCTTTGTAGAAGATCCCATGTTCCCTTGTTCCCTGAACAAAGTTAAGGATCCTATTGGCTTCTTTCCAACGGATATCATGAGGCTGATCCATGTATCTAGAAGCCACACTTACTACATAAGAAATATCAGGTCTAGTATGTGTCAGATACAACAAACATCCAATCGATTTTCTTTACAGTGTATTGTTTACCATAGGTGAAGAATCAGCTTCTTCCAGCTTCACTCCTGAAAGGAAAGGAGTTTTGCTTGCTTTGCAATCCTTCATTCTAAATTTGTTTAGAAAATCCAAGGCATACTTGGACTGGTGCACCTTGATTCCAGCTTTGGTTTGAGCAATCTCAAGCCCCAAAAATTGGCTTAAGAGTCCCAAATCAATCATGGAGAAGGATTGGTTCATTGTACCCTTTAAGGAAGCAATCTCATCCTTTGAGCTTCCTGTAATGAGGATGTCATCAACATATAACACAATTATCATTAATGAACCATTAATTAACTTCAAATAGACATTTAGATCTGATTTTCACCGAACAAAATTCAGTGATAGCAAGAAGCTATCGATCTTGGCATACCAAGCCCCAGGGGCTTGCTTTAGCCCATAGAATGACTTTCTCAACCTGCACACAAGAGAAGGGTTAGTAGCAAAACCTTGAGGCTTCTGCATATATATCTCTTCAGTGAGATATCCATTTAGGAAGGTACATTTTACATCCATGTGATGTACCTCCCATTGCTTTGAGGCTGTAATGGCTAGGGCTATCCTGATGGAATCCATCTTTGCCATTGGGGCAAAGGTCTCATTGTAATCTATCCCATGAAACTATGAGTAGACCTTGGCTACCAATCTGGCCTTGTACTTTAGTGGTGAACCATCAGCAGCAAATTTGGTCTTGTAGACCCACTTACACTGAACTAACTTCCTTCCTGGGGGAAGATCCACTAGCTCCCATGTGTTGCTCTTCTGGAGTGAGTTGAACTCTTCTTTCATGGAAGCTTTCCATCTTGGATCTCCTACTGCTTCTTCATATGTTTTAGGATCATATTCCACCAACAAGTAGCATTTCTCAGCAAACATAGGATCCTTCATGCACAGACCACTCTAAAATTGAGATCTAGTCCTCCTTGGGTCATTGGGATCCCCAGCTAGCTCTCCTGCTGCATGTAGCATATTGGATGCCCATTTTGTCCTTTTAGGGCTGTTAGGGTCTGCAATAAACTCATATCCATCATAAAAATCAGAATCAGCATGTTCAACAAACTCTTCACTTACTTTTAGAGGTTCAGGTGGTGAAGAGGCTTCTCCAACTTCCACTGCTGCAAGGGGTTCTTCTTGAAACTGAACACACCTTTCGATGAAAGATTTGTTTGTGATAAAATTTATCAGTTTGTACCCTTTTGAATCTTCAAATTATCCAACAAATAGACACTCTTGGCTTTGGGGCTGCAAAGCCTTTCTCTTTTCTGTTGGAATTCTAGCCCAAGCCCTTGAGCCAAAAATCCTGAAATGGGTCACATCTGGCTTGTTCCCACTCCATGCTTCAAAAGGAGTCATAACTTCAATCTGTTTATGAGGCAACATATCCTGGATATAGGCTGCATAGTTTATAGCTTCGTCCTAGTACTTTGGTGGAAAAGTTTTGGCCTCCATCATGCATGTTTCCATCTCCTTCAGTGATATGTTCTTCCTCTAAGCAACACCATTCTGCTGTGGTGTGTAAGGGATAGAATGCTACATCTGAATACCCGCATCTGCACAATAATTAATAAACTTAGACTTGACATACTCACCAGCATTTTCAGATCTGAGGACCTTGAGTTTCCTCCCAGACTAGTTTTCAACCAAAGCCTTAAAGACTTTGAAGAGGCCAAAAACTTCAGACTTGTGTTTCAGGAAGTAAACCCAGGAATACCTGGAAAAGTCATCTATGAAAGTAAATGCATATTTGTCCTGACTCATGGACATATGAGGGAATGGGCCAGAAACATCACTGTGGATCAGCTCGAGGGGTGCAGAGGTTCTCTCATGACTAGCTCTCTCAAATTTATGCTCTGGGTGTTTTCCTAGGATACAACCCTGGCAGAATCCTTTGGAAAATTTTATCTTGGGAAACCCTATGACCATCTCTTTTTCAATAAGATCAAAAAGATACTTGTAATTTAGGTGGCCAAATATTTCATGCCAAATCTTTCTTGCTTCATTAGCATGAATCAGAAGAGCAGAGGGGTTTGAGTAGGGTAGGAAGTGTGAGAACATGTATACCTTCTAAGCATGATTCACAACTCCTTTTGCAATGAATTTACCACTTGAGATCTTTGTGATCTCAAATTTGTCAGGGGATAATATGACCTTCTTTGGAGACCCAGTGTGAGTCATCTAGTACACTGATAAGAGGTTGGAGGCAAGACCAGGCACATACAACACATCGTTGAACTGACCATGATCAAGATCAATCCTCCTTTGCCCAAAATTTCAGTGAGAGAGTCATCTCCCAGTACTATAGGTGGTCCTTTCAACATGTCAAGTGAGGAGAATGCCTCCTTGGTCGAAACCATGTGTATTGAAGCTCCAGAATCAATGATAAAACTGGGTGAGCTTGATGTGCCAGCAACCAATGCATGAACTCTCTCTCTGTCATCTGAACTTGATCCTCCTTCTCTCTTCTTTGAGTTGTCTGGAAGGGAGATGCCATTCTTCTCCAGGAGTTGGGTCAGCATGTCTATTTGATTCTTCATATAAGAGATTTTAGTGTGATTGCCCTTATTGCAGTATGCACACTTGCTCATTTCTCCTTTGTTTTTCTTCTTCTGGTAGTTCTTCTTGGAACCTTGTGGCTCCTCTGGAGACTTGTTCTTGTCTCTCTTTTTCTCAGGTGGTTTTTTAGCTTTCTTTTTTCTTTTTGAATCCACCTTCAAATCTCCAGCAATCAGAGCTTGATCTTTGGATGGTTTGATGGTGCCCATCATCACCAGCTTGTCTTGTTCTTGTGTGAGAGATTCCTTGAAATCTGCAAGGCTAGGCATCTTCCAGGTTCGAGCTATCAGTTTTGTGGCATAGAAGGTCGAAACAAACATTGAATAGTCAGGGCCAGGCTTTGAGAGAATGGCCAAGACTAGATGATCATCCTTCTTTTCGATCCCACATTGTTTTAGTTGCAAAACAAGTGCTTTGAACTTGGAGAAATAGAGTTGCAGGGATTCAAAGCTATTGGGACTCAGGGAAATCAACTCATTTTCGATTTGATGTCCCCTGATCTCATCTGTCTTTCCAAAAAGATCAGTAAGCTTCTCCCATAATTCATTCGGTGATGTCAATCCATCAAGATGGAAAAGGAGGACTCTGGAAATACTCAGACACGGGAGACCATATGCCTCATCCCTCCTATTGTGCCATTTTATCTTCTCTGCAGCTGCATTGGGCTCTGCTTCTGTTGCCATAGTCACCCTGTAGAGGCCTTTCTCTCTCAACAGTATCTCCATCTCTGCTTTCCATTCAAAGAAATTGAAGGGAGTCAAGATGATCTTCTGAGATTGATCCATAGCTTAGAAATTTGTCCCGGCTGTCAGTAGAAGGCACCCAGTCACTAATGTCGAACCTGCAAAACAATTTTGAAGGAGATAAATTGATCTACAATGGCTTTTATACCATGTGGAAATTGAAACCAGTGATAGATTAATTTTACTCACATCAATTATCAACTGAACATGCAAAATCACTCACAAAAGAGACTGAATAATGAGCTGAACACTAAAGTGTATTGAATAAGTATACAATATCCAACCCTATAACATAATAGTTTGCTTCATTAAATAATTACATAAGGGTTTCGAATGCATGAGGAGCAATTCGAATCTAGCATAAAGCAGTCTTACTAAAATTAAGTAAATCCCCCATCGGTGCAAAAAGCTGATCCCAAATCAGTCATGGAGCTCATGAATTGGAAAAATTGCTTAGGCAAGCTAAAGAGTGATGGAATGACAAATCATACATTCTTTTCCAAGGAGAAAAGAGTGGAGGATGAAGAGGACAAAAAACTAGTTTACCTCACCTAGTCAAACTTTTCCTATTGCCTTAAAGCACTGAAAAAGCAGGCAATAAAGCAGAAAAAGCAGAAGGGCACCTAGGAGACAAGGAATAAAGCAGAATTGATTCCTTGAGGTTTCCCAAGCGCTACATGGGTCAAATTAGGCAAGTTGTACCACTATGGATAGGTAATTGACAACTTGCATAAGGTGGGACACATGAACTAGGCAAATACGACAAAAATAGTTAAATTAATGTCTAAGGCAGCTAACTATGGGTTGATTATTCTAACAATTCTATAAGACGTATTTCTAAAAAAAAAAATAGCACCCAAAAATAACCCAAAACCCTACTCTGGAAATTTACAATTTACTCAAGTATTGGTATAAAAAAGGGAGGTGCAGTTTGTATGATGCCAACTAGCAAGTGAGCTATTCAAAATTCAAGGATGAATATTTTAGCTCCCTCATTATAATGTGTTTGCATGTATAAGAACTAAGTTAATACTGTATGAATGAAGAGAGTGATGGATAAACAAATGTGTCATTAAAAGAAATTATTCTTCTGCTACTACTATTGGTGGTGCTACTAGAGGATATTCTTCTGTTTCCCATTGAAACCTTTCTTAAAAAACAAAAAATCCTCCTATAATTCCATAGAAGAGGAAAACCATTCCCTTGATCTCAACTGTGTTTGACAATATAGGGAAAATATGACCTTGCAATTGCAATTTTTTTATGCACATGAAATATTTTTTAAGTAGGCATGATCTCCCTTCACTAAGATGGTGTATGATATAGCCTATAAATAATGAAACTCAAGTATAAAGGCCCCTAAGCACATGAAAATTTCCATACTACTCTCCCTGGTAAGGAGAAAGCAAAGTTTGACACTCTCAAGCCAATCTGATGTGAGTGATGAAAGGAGGGTTGCTCCATTTTACAGATGGATGAATGGAAAAAATAGTTAAGCAAACCCCAGTTGAACAAAATAATCATGCGATACTATTATAATAGTCATGGACAAAATAGAAGTCAATCCATACAATGGATTAACAAATAAAAACATCAATCTTCGCTTGTAATCCTTATTTCCATGGACCATTTGAGTCTAAAGCTATTGTGACTAAAATGAAGACATGAGTGTGTTGAAAAACTAAATGCATCCTGATACAATTGACCAAGTATTCAAACAATATATCTCCAATGCTATCATGCCAAACTATTTATATAAACATGTTATATAACATCTATCATTTACTAATTCAATTCAAGTAACTAAGTTCTTTAAAATCCTCAAGCAACAGTAACTGAGTTCTTTAAAATCCTCAAGCAATATTAAATGACACTCAATTCCTTAATCTAATCAAGGAATTTAAAATACAATGATCTAACATAAATTATGTAAGCAAAAAATTATCATAATAACTTCTGTTTAAAAGAATTGTCTACCCATAGATACAATAAATAGAAAACTCATTTAGTAATCTGCTCAATATCAAATAGAAAACTCATTCAGTAATATGCTTAATATCAGCGTAGGCATACCATAAATTATTATGTTTAAATGATGAACTAAAATTGTGGTCATATCCCAAATACAAAGTAAGTTTATAGAATGTGATAGTCATGTATTAACCATACAACCGTGAAGGTAGTATGTATGAAATGTGAAGGCATGCAAAAGTCTGTAATGTAACAATAGAAACATCCATGTCATACTTCAAAGCACACTTCACCAGCAATAAAGAATAGAGTAAGAGAATATGGGCATAAAGACCATGACTACCCACGAAATCAAGATCTTTTTTATCCACAATTTCTGTGTCAACAATGTGACCCTCACAACGACGGCATAAGTATGCTTCTACGTCCAACTGCATCCTCTCCTATAAATCAATGTGTGTGAAAATACCTTCCTTAAAATGGAAATAGTACACGCAAGGTATTTTATACATAGTCTTAAGTGTTAAACCAATTGTCAATATTAGGTGGCTTGATCTTTATATGACTTTAGACAACTGTGACTAACAACAAAATTAGAACAGTGATTAATAGAAAAGAATAAGTTAGATGTTTAAGGATATCTTGAACAAGAAATATGTTTAAGGATATCCAAAACAAGAAAGATGTTTAGATTCATGATGCAAGAAATACTTAGCTCTAAAATTGCCTTCAATAGTTCTAAATTTATAAGCATGGTTGTCATCACATTGAGTCTACAGACTGAACATTGGAAAATCATGCCCATGCTGAACATATACTACTGACCTTTGTGGCAACATAGAAATATGAAGCAAAATTGTACTTAGATTTGAATGAAGATCCATCCTGCCACCCAAAACAGCACAACCAAATCACAGTGTGAATCCAAACAATGTCAATAGTATAGAAATGTATTACAATACTACAACTAAATTAGACATGACTATCAATTACTCTGAAATAAAAATATCAGACAATTCACCTAAGATACAAAGTAGAGATCAACATAGTTGAATGTTTTGTTGTCGTCTTGGCCCTCAAATGATGTCTACAGAAAAGGTAAGAAAGAAATTGAGAAATAGAATAGATTCTTGTTTTATGTCACTAGTCAAAAGGAAGCATTGCAGATATAGAAATATTTTTTAATTACAAACAACAACAAGAGAATATACAATATTTCTTCCATATAATCACTATGCAATTGGGTTAAGAAAGAGAATATACAGTATTGCTTTCATATAGCCACTATGCAATTTCTTTAATGGTTGAAAATGAGAATGTTTGTCGATGCCAACAGAAGAATTTATTGCATAAAGTCCAACCAATTGCAAATTAAGCTAGAGGGAGAATACTCAAATAGTTTTTGTAGGGCACGTTGAAGATGCATGATAAGTGTATGTTGAAAATTCTAGTTTTTGTAGGGCATGTTGAAAGTGCATGATAAGAGTGAGTTGAAAATACATGGTAAAAAGGGATTTGTAGTCTTGATAAATTTGGCATTTAGTAACGAACATGCTTCCTTATTACATTGAAGGGAGTATCCACAAGTTATCACTTATCAATAGGTAGAACACCGTTTCACTTGTAAGGCATGTGACTAGTGCAACCACAGCCTCCTTGCACGAGTTATCACTTATCAAGACGTAGAACACAGTTTCACTTGTGAGGCACGTGTTAGGAATGTGACCACTTGGCCTGACATAACAACCATTATGGTAGAACCACGGCCCCATTACACGAGCATGTTGGACGCTTTTTTGAGCAATCAAACCCTGGTAAGTGCAAATGTAACAACACTATCCTTTCACCTATACGAATAATATTTTGTGGCTTCCATTTTGTTTTAGGTGGAAAATGAACAAATAAGCCCTTACCCTCTAAGATAAAGATAGTATTAACTGAGATCTGTCATCTACCCCCTTTTCAAAATGCAATGGTAAGGAGGATTTCAAGACAACCTGTTTTATCTACTCCAAAACTCAAGAACGTAAAAAATGGTATTCAAATGCTTGAAATATAATGGTGGGAAGGGAGAACTAGCAGCCATAGTTATTAGAGTTGTCAAAATGACCATCAAGCGCAAACTAAAAATGAAAAGAGTTTAGATACAAATTCAAATTGCAGGCACATGAACATGACCACTTGTGCAATAAAATTGAATACAACGGTGTTGATATTTGAGAAAAAGTGGTTTAAGTGAGGTAACTTATAGATGACATGGTGAGGAGCCATCCTAAGTGGGGTTCACCCTCGGTGAAAAGATCAAACCCTAGCTTCGATTCTAGATCCTCACCTACAGTTCACCTCATTTTATTATTTGATGTACCTCTGCAACCACGACCACGAATTCATCCCCTTCCCCATCCTCTGCCTCGTCCTCCATCAGAGGCATTGAAATTGGAGCTATGAGCGCTCATGTTTTTGGAACCTGATTGGTATTCAAGGTAATTGAACCTGGATCGAACTGGAAATCCTCTAATGGCAAGATCCACTCTACCCATGGCCAAGATCCTTATCAGTCAGGTTAGAAATATGTCACTCTCTCGAGTGGGGCATGGAAGTATATCCCCATGTCTCATTTTTTCCCCTAACAAGAAAGACAAAAAAGAGCAGCAAGACAGAGCATGAAGACACAGTTAGAATCTACGGACCCCTCCTTAGGTATACAAACTGAACACAAATACTTCAAATTTAACCATTTTTTAAAGGAATGCAACCTCCATTTTTTATGAGTTATGGTGATTGAAACCCTTGGCAACAAAAATCAAGGCTAACTGGTGGAAGGAAAATGATGAGTTACAAAAACCACATATAGAAGACATCGCCATTGATCTCCTATGTTCGTATGAAGAATTGAATGTCAACCAATGATATGTTGGTCACCTCTGCTCATCCTATGTTGGGTAGAAATGAACCTTGTGGGAAGGAATGTGTGGCAATGCCAATGACGATAACAATGCTCTCCACTGTTGAATGATTTGCACTATCAAATTATCTATAGAAGTTAAGGAGGGTTTCAAATGTCACAATATCGGATTGTCAAATTATCTATAGAAGTCAGGGAGGGGTTCAAATGGCACACTATCAGATGCTCTACAAGTTCAAGGAGGGTACAGAGGCTTCAAAATGGCGGGGATGATTTTTTATG
>LPNX010804778.1:112714-130056 GCA_001517045.1 Pseudotsuga menziesii
CCCTTAGACCTTCCAAGAAGTGTAAACTTAAAATTGTCCTTCAAAAAATAATTAAAATCTGAATTTTACTCTTCCAATTAAGAAGGGCATAATTTAAATCAACATTTCAAAAGAAGGGCAACATTTGAAATTATCCAGCCATATAAATTTCTTAAGATGTTGAAATTCCTGTGCTATAAAGTTCAACTAGTCATTCAAAATATTGGAAATATGATAAATTATTATCACTCACTCACTCATGTCATGCACTCACTGCTTCACTATGCAAGATGACCAGTAATCATTGATGACTACGAGGCACTAGCCATCGAGATGTGACTCTGACTCCCAAGTCACTTGGCACTGCAATCTAAAGTGTGACAATTTGTCAACAACTACAACTATAACAAAAAAGAACTACTAGGCCCAAAATGAGCTCAAAACTCTGTGCCTACTATGTATGTGAACCTTGCTACCATTGTCCACTTTTTTTTCATCAAAATCAAGTTCAAAAGGTTGGTTTGATGTGTCCTCCTCTACAAGACTTCATTTTTTGCATGAATATCATGGACTCGTGACAACTATAAACAACACTTGATGTTATGCAAATACAAATAATGACATGCAACTAGGATCACAAATTGTGCAGAGGTCAATTTATGCAAATGTTTCTATAGAGAGGTGTCATTGGGCACAATATGGAGAAACAATGGTTATTAATAAAATTTAGAAAACAATTGTTGGCTCAAGAATAGTCTTCAATTTGATGGGTGGCATGATCATGATGTAATCTCCCTCTGTCCTTTCATCGATTGTGGTTTCTCACAACATTTGTCCTCAGCGCCACCGAAATACATATAAAATTACTTGTATTTGCATCCTCTCCCCTTTAAACCATCATCTCATAGTAATAACTAAGGATTATTATGCATGCACATCATCACCTTATAATATGAATTGAGTAAGGCATAGATACAACCATAAAATATTAAATTTGTCAAGACATAAAGAGTAAGAGACAACTATAAGTAAGTCTTATATTAAATTTACCATATAAGTCTTTAATTAACACTATCAACTAACATTTGACAAGTTGTATTGTTGTGATGTTCTTATCACTCCTTACCAATGTGATTTCAAGGCATTCCTTAAAGGTGAAGTCCATAAATTTAGGTCTTCTTCCTCATTATCATGCCTTTTGGTAAGACAATAAAGAGGGTGGTGTCCTACATCGACATGGAAAAAGGTTTCGACATAGAGGTATAGACATTAGATGTTTTTATTAAATAACTTAAATTACTACCTGTGCCTATCAATTCACTGAATCATGTACCGATTCAAAACACATCAAATTTTAGAGCCCCGAGCCCTTAACTACTCACACTTAGAACTTTCTCAAATCTAGCCATTAATAAACTTCTTTTTGTATTTTGGTTCAATTTAAAAGGTGGACTATTGAGAGATAGACATGTAGTGAGTTGCAAGGATTCAATTGAATTAGGCTTGATTCCATTTCCCCTCCATCCCATATATGTATTCTTTGACGACAAGTGTTGAACAAATTTTTTTGATGCCCCGACCTTGGTTATGCTAGCTTTGCTAACTTGCTTGGTATGTGGGAATTTTTTTTTTAATGTTTTCTAAGTTGTGTATTATTTTTCTTAGGTTCGCAATCCTTATCATTCTTATATCTCTCAAGTTTGGATTGCACTTGGATGCCCCAATATGATTATGACATACCTAAGAACTTTTTTAGTATAATGAAGTGTGCTCCAATTTGAAAAAATACAATAGAATAGTTGTTATGTTACTGAACTGTAAAATTAATGATACACATATGACGACTTAATGTGTTCAAAATAAGTTCTTATTGAAAATATATCATTTTTTCATGTAAATATTAAGGGGTGCTCAATTGTTAAAACTTGTAAAAAAATGAAAGAACAATACTTATTTTTTGCATTTTTTGTGTGTGAATGGTTTAGTTTATTTATACTTGTCGATTGAAGTACAATTACTTATATTATCCTTCATCTTTGAAGGGCTCCAAGAATAAATGCCCTTCCATTTGAAATTAAGACCCACCCTTCAAATTTGATCACTGGTTATATCCAGTGACCAAATTTGGGCATTTATTTTGGTAGTTTTTAGTTTAGTTTTATCTCATGACCAAAGTGGTCATTTCTTTGGTCTTTTTTAGTTAGCTCACTTAAAAATTTTCACGTTTGGTCATTTATCCCTTGAAAAAAACTGTGGTGACAAAAAGTTTTGGTCTTGTAGTCACTAATATCTCATTTTCCACTAGTGATGATTAGGAGGTTCATTGGTCCACCTAGGGGGTTTTGAGGGTCAAATATGGTGATGACACTTGTATGCATTCACATGGACTCCAAGGACTCACTATGTTTCCCTATTTTATTGTATATCAGTTCTAGACATAGTTACATGTTGGATAGTCATACTAATATCCATTTATTCACTTCATGCGTGTATGTAAATTTTAATCTTTCAACTTTTTGTTCATGTTTTGTGAACCATAGAGAATTGTGAGAGTTTGTTTGGATCCTAGATTCATATGTGAATCAATTATCACATGGAATCATAGCTATTTTGAAATGCAAATCAATTCGAGTGTGTTTGATTTGTTGTTAGAGGTACTCTCCATATAGATTCGAGAGTTTTAATTGTAGGTACATTCAACAATTGTCACCATTAATGCAAAAATAGATGGATTAGACCCATGTATTATTAACACCATCCAAATATTTGAGTGGAAGGCCAATATGTTGATCTAGATGAGCTAAAAATGCATGTACAGGGTAACCATGGAGACATAATTTGAACCAAATTCTGCAATTGATAAATCAAAGTTCTTCAACATGCTTGATGAAGTGTTTGGATTGATGTGTCTCAGCATTTTGAGAGACTTGATATTCCATGTGGACAGTATAGCTACCCCAAATGAAGTATGCTCAAGTATTGAATCTCTATTTGGGAATACATATGATATGGGAGGTCACCAGCTAAAAAATGATCTCATCTCCTTGAGTCCAACTCATTATGAGAAAATACAATATTTCTTCACCAAATGCAAGTCTTTGGTGCTTCAAATAAAGAAATGTGGCATCAAATAGAAAGAAGAGAAACTCATACTATACATTCCTTCAAATATATGGCTTCAATACTATGTGTTTGTAACCACATTTCACTCAAGCAAGATCATAACTCGAAATTGTCAAATTCCATCACTAGCTAGCTTCATGGAGTCTTTAACACAAGAGAAAGATAATCTAGTGTATATGGGTACCATAAAGTCAAGAAAATACCAATATATTGATGTAAGGGTTTTGAATCCATTCAAAGGAAAGAATAAATCTAAGGATTCGAAGCAGCCAAATAAGAAGAAGCAAGACAGACCCAAATTTCCTGATGGGGGTTTGAATCCTTGCAAGGACAACGAAAATAAGAATAAGGAGAAGACCAAATGTACATATTGTCACAAAGGGTGGAATCCATAGAGTGCATGTATGAAGAATAACGTATACATGTTGGCACATTTGTGGGAGAAGAACAACATCCAAGTCCCAGAGGGTGGAAGGAAGAAGGATGGAGGTTCATGGTTAGACAACAAAGAGAGGTGTCATGCATTGGTTGTTGGTTCTTTAGATTCTTCATCCTTCATCATTGATTCAAGAGAATCAATGCACATGTCCTCTATCAAATATTTCTTCAAATACATGTATTCAAACAATGGCCCAACTATTCGAATGGGTGATCATTCAGATATCCAAGCCAAGGGAATTGGTAGGATCGATTGAGAAGATGGGTATTTCAATAATGTATTGTTTGTGCCATACTTGGAAGTGAACCTACTATTAGTGTACCAAATGAAATACATCGATGAATCCAAGAGAGTAACATTGACTCCACACATAGTAGAGATAGATGAAATATCTACCAACAAGGTGGTTGATCCATGTCATGCCCAGGTGCACGGTATGGAAAACAGTTGACTGAATGAGTCAAGTTATTTTATGCTGGAAGCATATAAATAAAGGAACAACAAAGAAAGAAACACACTAGATCAACAAGAAATATACACACAGACAATATGGAATAATTAAAACCAATTTATTACTTCTAGTCCATGAAGATGGAGGAATCAAATGATGATAAAAAAGATGTCTATGTTACATAATGTACATGCTTATATATTATGCTGAGACACTTGGGTGACTACCTACTACATTCAATTACAATAAATTATAATGGATCCGAAGTTCAACCATCGTAGAGCATATTGGTATGTTTTATTTGAGGTGGACCTATCGAGGGAAAACCTATCAAAGGTGAACTTGTCGGTTTCCAAGGAGAACCTTTCAAATGAAAACCTGTTGAAGGAAAAACTGTCAGTTTCTGGTTGGATCGTTCATCCTTCCTTAAGAAACAATTATCTCCATTGTGTATCCATTCATGTGAGGAAACTTGTGGGAAACTTCATTAGCAGAGTACTATTTTCCTTGTGTGGGGATTTTTCCTTCTTTATACACTTGAAACAAGGGAATGTAGTTCATCCTTATAAGGTGTAGGAATCATCCCAGAATGGTGTCACAAAGAAGAGTTTCCTGAACATTTAGATGGATGTCTTCGGGTTCTGTTGTCTGCAAGTCATTATGTTCCAACAATGGTGAATGATACAGTCGAAGCATATCTACATTGAAAACTAAATGTAGCCCAAGGCATGTAGGAATGTCAAGATGAAAATAATTTTCTCCAATCTATTTAGGGATACTGTATGGACCATGTCGCAAAGGTTTCATATTTCTATATGGACCAGTGAAGCACTCCTTATTTAGATGTAACTAAACCTGATCCCAAATTTGGAATGAATGAGGAATATGATACTTTTTTTTTCAAGAATTAGATTTTTAATTTTATCATTGCGACATTTCCTGTGCTTTCTTTTGGATGTCATATGTTTTATCTCTGAACTTCAATTCTTTTTCCACTTCTCATCCTTCAAAGTCCATGTCATTCAATTGTGTTGAGGATTTGATTAAGTTGATAGTTACTGAGGGTTGAAATCTGTAACAAATATCAAATGGAATATTTCATGTAGATATGTGTTGAGCAGGATTATAGTTGTGGTGTATGTATGGAAGGTTGTCATCCCATGTTTGACGATTCTTGTGGTTGTACATGCAAATAAATTGTACGGCTAAGTGATTTACAAGTTCCTTCTGTCCTTCTATCTATGGATGGAAAGATGTCAAAAAATAAAGTCTCGTGTTGAGATATTTCTAGAGAGTTTTCCAAAAGGTGCTGACAAATCTAGAATATCTTTTAGAAATAATGGTCATTGTTAGGGAGTAGTGTTTCCACACATGTTCAAAGAAGAGTTGAGCTGTATGTTGTGTTTTCCTAGTCTTCTTACATGGTATGAGTATAGCCATCTTGGAAAATATATTGACCACTACTAGTATCATGTCGTGTCGATGTTTGTGTTATGGAGAGAAATTCCTATGGCTTGGGTTACCACAACAGATAGCTTAACTCTAGAAATCAATATTTTCCAATATGCAATAGAAATAAAATGTCTAACACTAAAGGATCAGACCTCGTACCTTATTTCGGACAGTTGAAGTAGATCCCCATTGAGCTTTCCAATCTTCAGCTTTAAATGCTATAACACTTCCTCAACAACAAGTAAACAATACAAGCATACTATATATCATGGTGTTAGAACTATTCTAGCATATATAATCAATAATGTAAAAGCATTTGACATATTCCCATGG
Organism: Pseudotsuga menziesii; assembly: GCA_001517045.1. Classification (NCBI taxonomy): domain Eukaryota; kingdom Viridiplantae; phylum Streptophyta; class Pinopsida; order Pinales; family Pinaceae; genus Pseudotsuga; species Pseudotsuga menziesii. Next base: position 118,492 of record LPNX010804778.1, read on the forward strand.
ATAAAATATTCAATCAAATACACATCATTGGACAGGAAAAGATATTTCTATTAATATAAATCAGAGATTACAAGATAGATACAACCTCTGACGGCACGTCTGCGAACTGGAGAAACTGAATCCCCCACTTGGGCCTCCACCACCTCAATCCTCCATCTCTCGATAGCAAGCTTACAAACAAAAGGAAAGCTTGGGAAGAACACAAAAGTGCTCCAAGGGACAAAGGGATGCAGACTCAAGTATAAGTTATGGCAACAATGGACTATAGTTTCTTTGCTTCAATTCTCTCTATATGCCTTCAATGTACCAAGGGGTTCCTTATATAGCTTTCAAAGGGATAATGAAAGGTCAAATCCAAGCGATCTCAAGGCATATGGAAGTCCAGGAGTGAAATGAGTCGGATCCATGTCAAGGAAAACTCCAAAAGGATTTTTACTATGCACACATCTCGATGTACACGGTTATAGGGGTCAAACTCGTGTATGTACGCAGTTATCGGGTTAAAATCCGCGTATATCATTTTTCATATGTTTTTAGGGATCATCAAGGAAACATCAAAGGACAAAAGATGGTCCATGGGGTCTAAAGAGTCTGCAGCGGGACAGGGGAAGGCCATACAAAGTGTGATTCACCTAGAGTGGTGAAATCCGCTATAATAGATGCCCCCTAATGTGTGAGGTCAGAGGGGTCATACGATGGCCAAAATACATTATAAGTCCATCCTAGAAGTGGAGTGATGAAGGATCCCAAATGGAAGACCAGCCACCCAATTAGCATAGCACCATAATACAACTCTGCATATGACTACAAGTACATATAGCAGTCCCGGATACATAAGAGTACAATGGCCATGAATAGGCATAATACATGATATCACATATGTGGTCATCGCGATGTACAATATACATAGATCAGAATCTACATGCTGAAGGTATACAAAGGACCATGATCTCCAAAATGGATGAAGATATATAATAGATCAATATCTCCATAGTGGCTAGAAATGTCTGACATATACTGGTATCAAGTCATGAGAGCTGAAATCTCATGAACACTGGCATGATCAAGGAGGTAGCATATAAGATACGCCACCAATCTGGAAAGTCTTCTACACAAACCTCTATGAGTACATGCCCTACTATGTGAATAGAGTTGTCGAGGTCAAACATAGTAGTCCATCATTTGATTACTGGTCATTGATGTATACCGTTAACAAATGCAAGATTACCCACCGATAATGAAAATGGGAATCAAGGTACTGGAGTGCAAACTAACAAGTTTGAATAAATGTGTTGAGGTTGAGCACTTGAGAGGATCCATCGATCAGGGGACATTGATGTATTCCCAAGAAACTGTCGATGGCGAGAGAACTTGCCACTGATGACTGCAAGTCTTAAGGCACTCAAAAGGACTCTAGATTCCAATCCCAGAATAAATGATCTGAAGTCGATGGGATGAAATCCACTGGAAGGAGGGCATTAAGGCATCCCCCATCATTCAACACGAGGTACTCAGCAAAGCTGTATAATGCAAAAGAACTCGATCATAAGGTGCATGAACCAGTAACTATACCAGGAATGGCCGACATGCAAAGTCAAGATAACTGAGGAATGGCCGACACAGGTTTCAAATTCCTTCGAACAAGAGCATAACGGCGTATGGTGACTGAATGAAGGAAGCATAGACTCAATATACAAACTGGGACATCTCTGTGACATAGGAGGCATCAACAAAGGCTCCATAGGGACTGTAAGCTTAACCAGTCGGTGGAGATAAACTCAGATAAACAAGTACAGCTCCTAAAGTCAAACTATAACCCAACCAATGGATGTGATATACAATGCTCTGTTCGAAGGCGACACGAATCAACAGCTGCCAAAGATAACATCTTTCCTTGTCCAAATTTTTGGTTTTTTGATTTTTTTGGACTTTTTTAGTTATTTGAAAAGCTTGAAAAAAGAATAAACTAGCTTTATAGTTACAAACTAGGAGGAGACGAGTGTCATTAAGGTAAACAAACTAGTTCCAAGCAGTGTGACATACCTATGCTCAATGCAAGGATACATGTGTAGGATATCGACACTCGAGGGAAAATCCCCTCCCGATAAAAAGGGAAATCAAGCTGCGAAGGATATAAAAAATGGCTCTGCATGGCTAGACATGAGACAAGCTCGGGCTATATGGATGAAACGCAATGTCAGGGGAGCCAGCATAAAGCTCAATAAGGTAGGAAAAGCTCATGATAATGCATTCACAACTTGACGTAGGGGAGACCGGAGGGAAATATGCCAACATAAGATCAAGAGGAGTATGAGGCTCTTGCAAAATGTCATGGCGGTACTATACAATGGACTCCCACACCCTAAAGGAGAAAACATCAACATGCACACCAAATGCAAATAAGGTGCTAACTAGGGTACCCATGTAAGGTGAAGCTCTACCACTCATATCATGTCACTTCTAAAGCAGCAAGACGGTTCTATGACATAATAGAGTGGGTTCGTACCGAAGGTCATGGTGACATGGTCATAAGGTCATGCAAAATGCAAACGGTGGTGAACCTAACCTATATGCCAGTGTAGACATTATACCTGAGATCAATACGAATGGGTCAATCCAATGGCTGAAATGGCACTGCAAAAGGTCTTCTACATCACAAATTATGTCAAAAACGGTTCAAAATGGTTTGAAAATGTCAAAACTATAGGAAAGGGGGTAAAAATTTTCAAATATTTGAAAATTTTTCTATAAATAGTAAGAAATATAAATCATTTGAAACTTTTACCGATTTGAGCTCTGATTTTCAACTGCAAATTCTAGGAGATCCAGCTGGCGAAATTCACAATCGTTTCTTCCAGGTACTCATGCTCTCGTCTTGTATTTTGATATAAATTTTGTTGATTTTCATGGTTAAATGAGGTTGCATAGGCCATCTCTACATGAGCGCTGCGGCCCACGCGGATATCGAAGCTTTTTCCACGTATAGGGCTAGCTATACGTGGAAAAGAGGCTAGAAACCGCATTCATATGTGGTTGTTTGGAAAACAGTCACGTATGAAGCCGCACAAGTGTTTTTCTAAGAAACTAATGGGAAATTTGGAAATTTCTCTTGCAGGATGGTGCTAGAGTGGAGAGAGTGCGAGCATGGTGAAGTAGAGGAAGCAGTAAGGGCTAACATAATGGCTCAACAAGCTCTTCGTGGCTGCGGACTCTACAAGTTTTGGTGTCTTGGTGGTTTGAGGGCCAAACCAAGATTGCTACAGATGCTGGTAGACTATTGGGATCCAAAATTGGAGTCTTTCTGGATTGATGGGATGTCTCTCACCATTGAGGTGGAATACATATACTTTATCACATGGATATCTAGACGAGGGGAGGTGATGAACCTTTGTTACCGAGGTGGGCTAGGAGGTGGGCTTACTATCGATGAGTACATAGTTGTGTACTGCTACCCAGATACGGAGAAAGTGGGGAGTCAAGTCCCCACAAATGCTATACATGTGCTAGGCCTAAAGGCCATACTACTGACGCTGGGCAGGATAGCAGGCTTAGCATCACTCCATCAGGCCTCGCGGCCACTGATGTTCTACACGGTGGAGTGTATGAGATTGACCATATATGACTGTAGTACTACACTACTGAGCAACATGAAACACCAGCTCAGTGAGTGTAAGGCAGGAAGGATACAGAATTTCAGGTTCAGTAGCATTTTGAGCACATTTTTCTTCGAGCGTGTTCCAGGATTTAGCCCTAGAGTGGAAGTTCCTCTCCACGGGGTTCGAGATCTGGCCCAATGACATTGGGCAAACGCTATGTGCAGACTGGGGGGTGGTAGGGTGGCCAACCCATATCCAGTTGACTTCTTTCCATGATGGTGACTACAGATAGTTGCCATAGATGACTATCCTTATGGAGGGATAGACTTCAGGGGGGATCTGGACATGCCATTGCCACTAGGATCGGCATATGGAGAGATAGGTACTGAATTTCGACTCTCACTCTTTTTTAAATTTTTTGAGTTATTTAATTTTTTTGTATTTTCTTGATTATGTGGAATCAAAAAGACATTTTTTTGCGCGACAACACATAGTGACATCTACCATTCATGTGCAGATGTGGGACCGTGATGACCAAAGGGCTTCCCCCATCATAGAAGGAGGGGAAGACAAAATGACATCAGGGGTGTGGATGTAGAACAGATGCTCCAGAGCATTCATACCAACTTCATGCGACTGACTCATAGAGTTCCCATGGCGCAAGTCGAGGACTTGCCTGAGGCCATGCAGCGACATGTGGTGGGTGTACCACGCACATGGGTGTGTTTATTTGGATGGCTAGCTAGAGCCGTGGTGAAAACCATGATCACAATCCTCCTCCTCCACAGGATTAGACACCTGGGATTGTATACATTTTGTACGACTGTGTATTATATGATGGAAGCTTTGAAACCTCCACTTTTGTATATGACACTATGTAGTACCACATTTTTGATATATATAAAAACGTTTTATGGTGATCGGTTTATTTATTTACATGTGTAAAAAATGTTTGTGATTAATTTATTACTAATGAAACAAATGCCAATCTAACACGTTGTTAGCATATGAGTCAGCAACTTGATTATTATTTCTTGAAATGTGTATATATGTTATACTATCAAATTGTCGTTCTAACAATCTCACACGTAAGAACCTTCTCAATAACGTTGGATCTCTAACATGGTACAAACAATTGATCTGTGACACTACTAACTCTGAATCAAGACGTACCTCAAGAGATAGAACACCATGTGAAATGGCATCCCATAGAAGCTCAATAACGACGCTATATTCAACAACATTGTTGGAAGATGTCCGTAGACATACACCTCCTGAAGACAGTACCTGACCCATAGGATTATAAATCACCCAAGGAACAGAGGCTGAGTGTTGAGTATGACGGCTTGCACCATCTGTGAATCCTATGTAGCTGGAAGATTCCATTGACATCTTCCAAAAGAAATGGAAACTAGTCACAAACCCGATCACAATAAGAAAAAGACCTAACTATGCAAAGCTGTACAATAATATACAACAAGTAGCCTTGGCTAAAGATCATGCATAGTATTTTTTGAGATAGAGCCCATTTCTAGGCTCCGCCAAAGCTATGCCTTCGTAATTGACTAACTCATAGGAACCCTTCTCTAATACATGCTTGACCACGTAAGGACCACGCCACATAGGATTAAACTTCCTTGCCCCCAAGGGTTCTTTCGATTGATCCCATAAAAGGACCAAGTCTCCTTCACTAAACACTCTTGGATAGATAGATTTATCATACTAGACCTTAACGTGATGTTTAGTAACCTCTAGAGCCACCAAGGCATCTCGACGCTGCTCATCAAGTTGCTCAAGGTGAACCAAACGCTCCTCCAAAGGTGAAGTGTCTGGTAAGAGTTCCACAACTAGATTCAACGAAGGAATCTCACATTCAACCAGCAATGTCAAATCCACTCCATGCACAAGTTGATATGGAGAAAAACTAGTGGCAGTCTTAACCGCGATTCAATACGCCCACAAAGCAGGGTATAACATAATATGTCAATTCGTCTTGCTTTGTGCGATGGTTCGTTGGAGAATGGATTTGAGTGATTTATTCGCTGCCTTTACCTGTCCATTTGCTTGGGGGTAGTAAGAAGAGGAGTGCTCTTGCTTATACCCTAACTTGGACACCAACTCTTCCATCATACGGTTCTAAAAGTGCAAGCCATGGTCAGTGACAAGCTCTTTCGGAATCCTGAACCGAGTAATGATTTGGTTGAATACAAAATGAGCGGCTGTCTCACCGTTGGATTTTACTGTAGGCATTGCCTCAGCCCATTTCATAAAATAATCAACAGCCACAATAATATGATGGTGCCCCCCAGTCGAAGCTGGGTTGCAATCCATAAAATCGAGCCCCCACTTAGTGACGGGACCGGCGGTGATAATGGGGTGTAACGGGGTAGTTTTTGAGTGCATATTACGTGTGAACACCTGGCAAGGGTGGTACCTCTTGACCGCATCAACACAATCCTTAAAGATAAATGACCAGAAATAACCCGCTCTCAAAATATTTTGAGCTGTAGAAAGCCAAGATAAATGACCGCCACACACCCCTCCATGGCAATCATTTAGCACAACCTCAACCTCTTCATGATTTAAACAACGTCGTAAAATGGAATCTACCCCACGACGGTACAAATTATTGTCCACTATAAGGTAGTTCTTAGAGACATGATGTAATCATCATCGTTCATCTCGCGAGAGGTGAGTAGGGGTCCTCTGTGTTTGCAAATATACTATGATATCTCCATACCATGGGTCAGACATTGAGATTAAGAAGATATGTTCATCAACAAACGTATCCTCACAAACCAACTCCTCGACCTCGCTTGGGAAATTTGATATAAGCTCTGCAAAAATTAACGAATTCTTCGATATTGCCGAAACAAACTCGAGATCGAACTCTTGCAGAATGACAATCCATTTATTATAATTTCCCCCAATCATCCTTCATGTGAGGATGAACTGAAATGGATTGACATGGGTCACAACCAAGGTCTGGTGAAGGAGAATATAATGTCTCAAATGTTGAACCGCATGTACGGTAGCCAAAGCAAGCTTCTCAACATGAGAATAACAAATCTCTGCGTCAATAAGGTTTCGGCTCAAATAATATATGACATGCTCTTGGAGCTCCTCATCCTCTTGAACCAAAACCATACCAATGTTCTCTAAGGACGCAGCCACATATAATAGAAAATCACGGCTATAATCTGGAGGACTAATCACTGGGGCCAATGCTAGGGCTTTCTTGAGTGCATTGAAGGACTCCTGGGCTCGCTCATCCCACTCAAAGGGAGTATCCTTCTTCAAGAGACGCATGAAGCCTCTAGTCAGATTGGAAAAGTTGACAACAAATATTCATAATAAGTTTTCCATGCCTTGCAAACACTGAAGATGATGAATGTTCCTCAGGGGAGACAACTGAAGTATTGCCTTCACCTTCAAAGGGTCGACTCTTATACCCTCCTTTGAAACGATGAATCCTAACAAACGACCTGACTTCATGCAAAAGATGCACTTATGAGGATTTCATCTAATTGAATAGTGCTGGCATCTTTCGAATACTAATATCAAGTGATAGGGATGACGCATTCTCATACGAGAATGAGCAGCGATATCATCCAAAAATACTTTGATAATGGACTTGAGATCGTGGAAAATCAAGGTCATCGCCCGCTGAAACGTAGCTCCAGCATTTTTAAGGCTGAAAGGCATTTTTCGATATGCAAACGTTCCCCAAGGACAAATAAATGCAGTCTTGTGTTGGTCCTCAGGTTTAATCTGGATCTGATTATACCCAAAAAAGCCATCCATGAAGGAGAACACCTCGCTACCCGCACACTCATCCAAAATCTGATCTATAAATGGTGTGGGGAAGTTATCCTTAGGACAGGCACGATTCAAATCATGGAAATCAGTACATATTCAGATTGCTCCCTACTTCTTATCCACCGAAATGGGTTTTGAAACCCACTTCATCAAGGGAATGGGATAGATGAAACTGGCTTTCAACAGCTTCTCTATCTCTGCCTTAATGGTGGGTGCTTTCCTAGGATTCACGGTGTGTAAACGTTGTCGAATAGTGTTGGGGCGCATACTCCATATTGGGTAACTCCGCGGTTAGTTAGGAAATTTGTAAGCGGAGCTATGGGTCAAAATAGTCTTAGGGGTGTCAGGGTAAGTCAAAAACCTCCCTTTTTTGTAATAAACCCATGGTTTAAATTCAGGGTTTAGGGTTTGTGGGTGCCCATGGTTTAAGACCAGGGTTTTGTAAAACTGCGCAGTATAAACAAGCGCTTATGTAAAATGGATAGGTTAGGCTTTTTGATGTAAGGAAAGATAAGGCAAGTAAGATTGATTTTGTAAGGAAAGGACAAGTCCCAGCTGTGTGCGCGGACGACCTCTGCAGCTGTGTGTGCAGAGGGTTTTTGCAAGGAAGAAAGAAAGATCTGCAGCTGTGTGCGTAGAAGCCTGCTGCTGTGTGCGCGGCTGTTAAGAGCTGAAGGAATCTGCAGCTGAGTGCGCAGATAAACTGTGGTTGTGAGGAAAGAGGAATAAAACGCAGTTTGTGGACATAGCCCCTACACTGGGGGTGAACCACGTTATATGTGGTGTTGTGGTTTTGTTGTGTTGTTTCTGTTTCTATTATTTTCATGCATTTAACTGAATATATCTGATAATATAAGATCTCTGCTAATACTAAGCTTCGCTGTGAATTCCCTGTAGTGGGTTATGCAAGTTTGGTTTGTTTATTATGCTCTGAAGTTATATGTGAATGAATGATAAGTCAACAGGAAGTTGAATAATAATTGTTTAGAAAGGCTAAGGTACAGTAATCCCCCTCTTTGCATGCAGAAAACTGATTCTGCGGCACCACATTGCTGTTTCGGGTGAGACTACAGCCTGCGCGCAGGTTGTTGCCAAAAGGGCCAACACAGTGGGTCTTTTGTTGGTGCGACGTATAAAGCATTAACCCGGGTCTGCCCAAGTTCCAACAAATTGGTTCCGTTGCCGGTTGAACTCAGTACCTGCTCACGAGGGGTTTACCTTGTACCACAAGGGCTATGTTCTGGAGGCCCTCAGTGCAGGACATCAATGATTGGTTCGTTGAGACTTGTTTACAATTCGCGTAGCAAGAAAATACGAACCCGTGTCGAAGCGCAAGTGACTTTTTACAACGGTATGTTTTTTGTGATACTTATGAAATTTTCTTTGGTCGTTTCCATATAGAGTTGCACCAGTGGTTGTCTAGGTTAACAGAAAGAAGGACGAACTTTCAAACTCAACGGGTTCCTGCGTGGACCCCCGCAAGGGTCAACCTGGTGAAAAACGTGAATAACGAGGTATCTCGCGCTGTCGACTTCTGGACGACGCGAACGTTGGAGACCTTTATGACAGAGTTTGCCATTGATACAAGTACTTCTTTCAGTGAAGCTGAACGGCAGTTCTTTAAAGGGCCCCGTGGTAAGTTTTTAAATTCCTTAAGCTTAAAGATTAAAATACTATTGGTTGAAAAGGGCATCTTATTATTTGAGTCAGACTGCTAGTACTAACATATGTTTGCAAGAGAAAATACCTTCGACGCACAAACGGGGTTGCCCCAAAGTGAGCAACGGTACAAACGAACTTTTGAATCCTACTCTTCAGGACAGACCACCGTACTTCCCCCGGACAGCCCTTCACAATCCGACCCCGAAGGAAACCCTCCTGTTACACCCCAGCGTCGCTTTGTTAACCCTGAAGTTCGGCCGCAGTGTGTCCGGCAACCAAGTCCAAGAATACCGTCCAGAGGTCAACCTAACCCCGTAAACCCTCCCACGTCCATGCAGACGTGGGGACAAATGGGAACGCCTTCCCTGGTTTGGTCACCTATACAGCTGCGACTAGCTAACCAGCAAAGGATTGTACTGCTAGGAAGACTTCTTAATGTCCCAATCGACATTGATGGGGTCAGTACTCTGGCAGATTTTGAAGTTATTGAGATTATTGATGACAGCAACCCTTACCCAGCCCTGCTGGGAATTGAGTGGGCCATGGCCAATGCTGCAGTCATCAACCTTAAAAGGCGGCAGATGACCTTCGAAGGAAATGGTCTGCGCGTTATTATACCCCTCGATCCATCCCAAGGAGAGAGATATACAGAACCACTCAGAGATGAAGGGGAGCAGGATACTTTAGACCATATCTATAACATCACAGCCACGGACGCAGATTATGTCGAACCTAATACTGATGGTGTAATGGATTGGCAATGTGATAGCTCCTGCATGTCTGATTCAGACGATGGTCTGGAGAATTGGCAGCAACGACTGTACGAGCTACATGGCCATAGGTGCGCACAGATCACTCAGTCTCTTCGATGCCTCAGAGCACAGCCTCGAGAACTGCCTGCCCACGTCGGGATGACAGACCTTGGACATGCTCTTCTGCGGATGCCAGACCAAGTACCTCAGTCTCAGAACATCCAGCATCTAGAAATAACACTAGGCGCTACCACAGCATGGGGGGCTGCCTCTACGAAAGTTCAGCTCCGACGGAGAACCTACCAGGAGGTTGCGCGCACCACATCTATAAGACAAGCTCAAGATGTGCGCCGTAAGTTTCAGCGGCAGAGCCAAGACGCCCACACCTCAAATTTAATAATCCTATCAGGATGGGTCGCAGCGCACTACTGGGCCGCAGTTTCTTATCTCCCCGAGGCTGCGATCATGCTTCTGCCACAGACTGAAAATGTTTCGACGCCCAAAATTCGACCATTGGGAGGTACCCAGTTTGGCGACGGAGGGATTTTAAGTGCTTTAAATGACTGTACTAAGACCGGTACCAGCAATTACGTCCCGCAAGGACAAGATTTTCATCCGATTTGGTGCCTTCAATGCACTGTCCTCCATGATTTGATTGCTAGTGTGTATAAGAAGATCCCTAAGATCGGAAAAATCACATTCTGCATTCCTTTAAGCTTTGTGAGTGAACCCATGGCCACTGACTGTGAGATTGACGACTTGGTCCGAGAATTTGAGCAAGAGGGTCTGATCACCTGCTCTACTCGGCCGCCTGCCACAGCTCACTGTGAAGCCACTCCTCCAGCACCACCACGGCCGATGCAAACACGGTCTGCCAGGAAAAAGTCTCGAGCTGAAATCCGCACCAAACACAACCAAGACCGACCCCAGAAACCAGGGCAAACATCAGCATCCCATCCCATGGAGCCCTCTGGTTCCACCCAGGCCCCGACCAGAGGAAGGGAGAATATTCCGCCACCACGACCACCATACTTACCACCTGTTTGCCCAGGAACCATGCTACCTTGGCGGACAAAGCAGTTTACATTAGCCACACCCTCATTACCAGCAGGAGTGCAGCTGATTGGCAGTATGACAGGGAATATTGATCGGCTTAAGTACATCGATCATGACACCAATGACTATGGCAAGTTCCCATAGTTTGACCCAGCCGAATACTTGCACCGCGTCAGGTACCCCGACCATGAGGTCACCCTACTGGAAGTGCAAACATGGGCTGCGGGTTTGGACAAAGCTGGCCTACTCAACCTATTCAACATTCCCCATTTTGGACGCGGTATACATGTGACTGTGGTGGCCAAGCAGTTACTAGCCTTGGTGCATGACGGCTATCTATGGATAGGGGACCAACAAGTGCCTATCGACGCCGCCCTTATCCATAGGATCACAGGATTACCTATGGCAGGACCAGATCCGGGAACCGAGTTTCCGTCCAAACACGAAGACACAAAGCTCGCGCAAACCATGAAGGAGCGGTTTGGCCTGACAAAAGGGAAACGAGGGTATCATACTTCCACGATTCAGGCACAGCCCATTCGGTTTGCAGCTGAACTCTTAGCCTGCAAACTTATACAAAAATGCAGGCCAACTGAAGTTCCTGCCCCGGTTATCAGGATTGCTATGAACTGCGCCGAGGGGTATACTTATAATTGGGCTAGCTATCTTGCGAAGGAGTT
>LPNX010804778.1:130339-224708 GCA_001517045.1 Pseudotsuga menziesii
ATCCTCAATGACAATGTTTCAAATTACCATATGTAGTCACCAAACTAGATATCCAGCGGATCGTTCAGCAATGGCCGGCTGAATGGCTGAAAGACTTAGGAAAAAAACCTTCTATTCTGGTTCCTCCAGCTATCAATATTGGCGCAGGTACTAGTCAGGTGCAGCAGCAAAGGCCGTTGGAAGATAGCGAAGATCCAAGTGATTCCCAGATAAATGATAATGACCAGGGTGGTGATAGTGAACAAGATGAGCAGGATGAACAGGATGAGGAGTCGGTCAAGACCATAACAGATCCTACCCCACCAACGAAGCGCAAGTCACCAGAAGTAGCCGAGGTAACCAAACCGCAGCCTCGCAAAAAGGTAAAGGCATCAAAGGATAAAGATATCAAGGAGGAAGCCTCTGTCACGATGAGTACACTAGAGCATGCTCTTGAACAATCTACGTTGGCTCTCACTAAAAAATGGTCTGAATTCACGGAGCTACATCTTGCCAGCCTCGCAGGTCTCACAACCAGGGTATCAGAGTTAAAGGAGCTAATCGCAAACCCAGCACCCAGTACTGCGGCAAGCAGCACTATGGAAGCCCCGCAGCAGGACAGTAGGCAATGGCCACTTAGGGATCCCCAGGGACAGGTTTCAAGTACAACTCGGATGCAGCCTGACATTGATTCTCGACCCCCGACAAATATAACCGCAGAGCTTGATTATACAAAGATACCTACGACAGAGTTGCACCTCCGACAGCTCGCGATTACAAAAGAGATCCATACCCGAGCTCAAGTGTCACAAATCCAACTGGAAGAATCCATCAAGCAAAACAAAGCTTCCGCCGCACGCCTACAAGAGATCGAGCAAAAGAAGAAAGAGGCCGAGCAGACAACAACCACACTACTGCAAGCATTGGATGAGGCATGTCGGAGTCTATCTGACTCCGACATACAGGAAATAGAGGAACCCAAGCAGAAGATTGCTAAGATGAAAGACTACGCCCAGCAGTCCCACAGTGAATTGGAACGGATGAAGATAGAATATCAGCAACAGATTGCCGAACTTCAACTATGCATTCCCCCTGAGACTCCTCCAGAGGTCGGACAACAGCGCCAGCAGGATATCAAGGCTTCAGCAACAAAAATATCAGACAATATGGCTAGTGTCGCACAACTAATGGAAGACAGCATAGAAGCCTGGGAAAATCTGCAGGATCCTCCAGATGTAGGGAAGATTCAGGAAACCATCAAGTTGCACCAGGATGAGCTCGATGCAGTCCGAATAGAGATCAAGACGCTGCCACCTATGCAGAAGATGGCTAAAGTAAAACGCAGCAAGGAACTTCAACAGGAAATCGAGTCATGCAGGACGAAGGTGACAATGCTGGAAAGTGCACTACAGCCCCTGGTTGATGAATCCTTAGAGCTGACCAATGCTGCGGAAAGCCAGCTCAAAATTTTGAAGGCATATGACAATTTTGCGCAGGAAAAGGCTGATACAGACTCTTCTTCAATATTACAGGAGATGGTGGAAAAGGAGCAAGCCACTAATGAGATACTACATAATCTCACCAGTCGGTTCAAGACCCTCGCACAGAAGATTCGCCCGCCAGAGAAAGATGCATAGTGTTCCGGGACGGGCCACTAGTGAGTCTTAGGGGCCTGTTGGGGCGCATACTCCATATTGGGTAACTCCGCGGTTAGTTAGGAAATTTGTAAGCGGAGCTATGGGTCAAAATAGTCTTAGGGGTGTCAGGGTAAGTCAAAACCCTCCCTTTTTTGTAATAAACCCATGGTTTAAATTCAGGGTTTAGGGTTTGTGGGTGCCCATGGTTTAAGACCAGGGTTTTGTAAAACTGCGCAGTATAAATAAGCGCTTATGTAAAATGGATAGGTTAGGATTTTTGATGTAAGGAAAGATAAGGCAAGTAAGATTGATTTTGTAAGGAAAGGACAAGTCCCAGCTGTGTGCGCGGACGACCTCTGCAGCTGTGTGCGCAGAGGGTTTTTGCAAGGAAGAAAGAAAGATCTGCAGCTGTGTGCGTAGAAGCCTGCTGCTGTGTGCGCGGCTGTTAAGAGCTGAAGGAATCTGCAGCTGAGTGCGCAGATAAACTATGGTTGTGAGGAAAGAGAAATAAAACGCAGTTTGTGGACGTAGCCCCTACACTGGGGGTGAACCACGTTATATGTGGTGTTGTGGTTTTGTTGTGTTGTTTCTGTTTCTGTTATTTTCATGCATTTAACTGAATATATCTGATAATATAAGATCTCTGCTAATACTAAGCTTCGCTGTGAATTCCCTGTAGTGGGTTATGCAAGTTTGGTTTGTTTATTATGCTCTGAAGTTATATGTGAATGAATGATAAGTCAACAGGAAGTTGAATAATAATTGTTTAGAAAGGCTAAGGTACAGTAATCCCCCTCTTTGCATGCAGAAAACTGATTCTGCGGCACCCCATTGCTGTTTCGGGTGAGACTACAGCCTGCGCGCAGGTTGTTGCCGAAAGGGCCAACACAGTGGGTCTTTTGTTGGTGCGACGTATAAAGCGTTAACCCGGGTCTGCCCAAGTGCCAACAAATAGGTTTAGCATTGGGGTAAGTATTAATCTCATGTTTGAAAATCCGAAGGTCAATACCTAGCATCTCATCGTAAGACCAAGCAAAAATATCATGAAATTCCTTGAATAGCTCAGTATATTCGAGAATCTTAGCATAGGAACATTCCGCCCCAATATAGACATTCTCAATGGTGCTAGGATTGCGAGAGATGTTGATAGGAATCATGGAAGATATGTTCACCATGTTTCGATTAGCCATCAGACCAGGAGAGCTTAATGGAACCACGGGAATACCAACTCTCTGACTAAGAATCTCCCTATAATCCTCATGCTCCAAATGGTCAAGTGGTGGAAGGAAATATGATCTATGATGAAGTTCCTCCCATGGCGGCTCAACACCCGAAATAGCCTCGATAATCGCTTCATCTGAAGGGAAAACCATATCAAGGTAGTTGTGGGCATGAGAAGACTGTACTGCCCATGCCGGTAGCACATAGGGGTCTTCCTCCTCCGTCTGTGAAGAGGAATAACAAGGCTCTGCAACACTATTGAGATTAGCTTAATAAGCAATCATAGCCATAGGCAACGGCACGCTCATTTTGATGGGCTCACTCGAAGTACTCGATGTAGGAAGAATCCAAGGATCTTCCATATGGGGCATGCGAAAGGACACCGAGGTCGTAGATGTCGAAGCATCATCGGAGCAAGATCCTATCATGAGGACCAGTGCAGGACAACTAAAGCTTCCCATGAGGGATGGATACATGCCTACACCCACACTCCCGGTTGCCTACTGAGAGTGTTCAACGATCGGGACTGAAGCTCCCAAAGATGCGGTAACAGGGGAATTCTTGAATTCCATTTGATCAATCGTTACAATCTTCCTGTTATGTGGAAAGCATACAACCGAGAACAAGGAAGAAGCAACAGCTTGCATACTATACATCCAGTTCCGACCCAGCAAGAGATTGTAGTCAAGGGGTGCATCAACCACCTCAACTTCTATCGCAACTATCTTCCCCCCCAAAATGGACTTTAAAGGAAGGAAGGATGCCGTGCGGCCTAAAATATCTCCCATCAAAAGCAGTTAACATAGCCGCTGATTTAGACATCTCAAGAGAACCCAGACCCTTCCAACAGGACAAAGACATCACAGAATCCACAGCGCCCTCATCAATCATAGTATGCTTGATGATCATATTAAGACGTTTTACATGCACCAAAAGGGACACATAATAGGGGAAGAGAGGCTGCAGTCCTGTGGTTTGAAATTTGATCACCAAGGAAGAATCATCTCCGTTCACACCAAGGGTAGAAAGCAATGCCTTCCTTTGTGAAGGACAAATCTGAAGCACTTCCAATGCAGACATCGCACAAGGAGTATGGCGCAAATCCTTGACAACTGAATAATTATGGGTGGCTTGGGCATTTGGATTATGCTCTTAACGCTTAAGTACTCCCTTAGGAATGTGAGGTGCAACCTCAGGTTTATCCGTAGGTTTCTCAATGCGCAAAGGGGTTCCTGGTGGATCAGGCTCTCTGCTTGGGCTAGGTTGTGATGAACTATAATCTTTTGCATGAGTCACAACCTTGGCAGCACAGACCATGTTAATGCACCCATGAGCACTAGTCTCTGGTGGATCATTCTCACTGGACTGGTCGTGGGACTTCGAGTTCATATTCTGGTTATTCGGTAAAGGGTTCATTAGCACAACTGGGCCTTGTGCTAAGAATCTCAAAGCTTCATCAATCTGAGGGCACAAGTAAGTGAGATGATCATCCTTACATAGCTTGCAAGGGAATTTAACTTTACGTTTCACTTTCTTGTCCCCCCATCATTTTTACCGTTCTTGTCATTATTGGTAGCATTCTCATTCTTATTCCCACCCTTTCGATTATTATTCTTACCCTTTCTTCTATTCCATATGGGCTACTAGTTACCCTTCTGGTCCAACGATTGCATAGAAAGTACATTTGCCGTTTGGGTGGGTTGAGACGAAGCCGTAGCTTGTCCCGAAGCAGATTGGTTGAGCGACAATTGACTAACGTGTTTTGCAACTGAATCCGCAGGTTTCGCACTTGCAAAACCCATAATGCCATCGGCATGTGGTCTAGGTTTGACCTTGGGATCGAAACTGGAATGAGGAGCGTTGGAAATAATATCGTACAACAAACTGGACTGAGCATAGATCAAGTCCAGTTCTTGTGCCCTAAAGATCACTTGTTCCTCATTCTGCACTCCGGATGTCGAAACATCCTTCGCTATATATGGCAATAACGACTTGAGGAACCACTCGAGAAGGAACTCCGGTGGTATAAAAGCTTTGATTAATCTCTTCTATCTATGCCACTCTTGAATATGATCAGAAATATGGGTGGCTTTATCTTGCCGAAATGTCAACAAGAGTTCAGTACCAACGTCATAGCGCACTGGTAGCTAGAAGTGATTAAGGAAATTCATCGCAAGGTCGTCGAACACAGTGAAAATGCCCCTAGGTAACTTTATATACCATTTCACCACAGGCCCTGTGAGGGTGCATTGAAATAGTCTCAAATGGACTGAGTCTTGATGTAACAAATTCAAAGAGCACCAAAGGTGAAACGTAGTAACGTGTTCTCTCGGATCCTCTCCCGATTTTCCTTCGAACTTAGGTATATCTAAAGGAAGCTTGGTAGGGACAGTAGGCCAAGCCGGGTCGTGAGCCACAGGATCATTCGTAAGTCTCTATAAGTCAAGAAGGTTAAGCATCGCGAGTAAAGGGAGTCTAGTATGATGAGGTCTATGGACCGCTCCCTGGTTCATATAGGGTTGATTACCACCATGGCCTTGGCCATAGTGTCCTCCTCCTGTCTGACCCATATAGGGTGGCATGGAAGTACCATAGTAAGGTGGACCTTGACTAGTAGGAGCTACGAAGCTGTAATTAGGAGAATAAGTAGGTTGTTGATACCCGCCCTCGTAAGGTGAAGAAACCTATCCATACTGTGTCCCATAATAAGGTCCATAGGTCATCGCATGTGATGCCCCATGAGACACTCCAAAGGTAGGAAGATAAGCTTTGGAAGGAGGGACATACATACCAGAAGTAGGTATACACGCCCCAGATGTAGCATGCTGACCTCTAGAAGTGTGAACATAGCCTCCCAAAGCAACGGGTGGTATGTGAACTTGAGACATAATCGGCCTAGTAACCGCAGTACGGACCTGAATCGTAGCCATATACCAGCTCGAAGGACCACGTGAATGAGGTGGAGGATGCACATTTGAAGAACTAGGAACCGAGGACGAAGGAATCTAAGTAATAAGATACGTATTATTGCCTATCGTCACTCGTCTCGGGTCTTGTATCCTAATCGGATCGCTAACCCTAGATCTAGGAGGGAGATATGATGTAGCTTCCACCACTGGGATGGAAGGTGCAATGTGACTAGTGCTCCCAAATATCTCCATATGGAAAGGAATGAGAGTTCCCCCAGGCATAGTGTTAGGATCAAAGTCGGATTCGACATGAAATTTCAAATCATGTGCATGGAAACCAGATGTAGCATAACTACCGCAGCTAGTTCTGGCAGGTTCAAAGTGAGCCTCAGCGTCTTCTGCCATTCCATACCAGTAACGTGTCAATGGGGACTTAGACTGAGGGTGAGTAGGTATATCATGCAAGGGTCCTATCTTAGAAATCATGGGACCGAACTTAGCTAGGTCAGGTGAAGGATTGTGTGTAGGAGTAAGTTCCCCATCATCAATACGAATGGGAGGAGGTGGTTCAGAAATCTCTTCAGAACAGTCCCCCATGGTGTGTGAATCAGTGTGTGACATAGTCCACCTGGACTGTTTAGGTCTCTCTCCCAAAGGAGGAGGAGAAGTAGAAGGCAGAAGTCCTGCTAATCGACGAGAACAGCAAGGAACCAGACTCGAATCCACAATGACTCAAAAAATAGCAAATACTCTCTATTTACGTAAACCCTAGGCCAACTAGCATGCACAGAGCAATCACTAATAAAATATAAAGCCAAATGCAAGAAAACAAGGGTTGGATAAGTGAGCTCCCGAATGAAGCAGTTATGTCTCGCCTAGGAGAGGCTTGAGACTCCCATACACAACAAGCGAAGGTACGTAACCAATTATTGTGGCCCTCAGTTTCAACACGTAAAGCGACTGTGCTGTCCGACCCCAACCTAGCTGGGACACCTGCAGAATAACCTCTATAAGTACCCCCTCGATATCCTAGGTAATGTCACTAAGGTCACCTCAATATAATCAATGCTCAGGAAGACAGTCGTAGGCGGGATTGACCGTATGGGCAGGGTAGCAAAGCTCGAAACTCTCGAAAGAGCCCCCAGATACGAATATAATCCTAGAAATATCTCCGATGCTACTTAGTTATGACTAGGGGTCATCCCAATCAATAACCACTCACATTTCCTCGTGCTTAACTCCCGTTTGAGAGGAGGATCCTGAGAACAATTGTTATACCAAGGATTTCACACTCTCACCTGGACAGACACCTAGATGTTGTTGTTTAGTCATCTTGGAGAATTAACTTCCAATGAACTATTCCAAGATCCTAAAACCTAAGCTTGTTGGTGCACCCTAGAAAAGAAAAGAGTGTAATTCATTTTACTTTAGCGTTGATTTTAGTTGGCTTTATTACTCAGAAATAGGATATGGTCGTGCAACTAGTGGTGTTATGACACAACATGAAGTAAAATGCACACCGTAACAATCAATGCAAATGCATTGTGTCCATGAAAACAGGGTATGAGTACTACGTGAAATGCACAATTCTTATTCAAATGATGAATTCAAATATTTCTATATGAAGTCCTAACTAGTACTCCAAAGCAAATCTAGATCTAGTGCAAGTACAATGCAAAGTGCAAAATACAATGCATGATGATAAGCAAATGTTTTTGGATTTTTTGAAAATAAAAGAGATGAAAAAAGCACAAGAATGATTCTACGACCCTCAGACTCTGTAAGCACACATAAATAGTATTCAAGCAAAGCACTAAGGTAAAATAACTCTACTGCACTAATCTCAAACAAAAAATCAAAAATCCCATGACAAGAACTATCCTAAAAAAAATTTAGGTTAAAAAAAATGTTTTCGGTCAGAAACAGAGGTCAAAACAGACTCAGGAAGTGCCAAAGGAGACTCAGCAACTAACAGCATTCACCCAGCAACCAATTATCTTCCCCAAAAAGAGAAAATAAAGGGTATACGAGACTGTTCACAGTAAACCCATGTGTATAGGCGGAACTAGCAGAGGAAACCGCGTGTCTACGCGACTGTAAATCGAAAACCCGCGTACAGGAAGTAAAGTTGCATAAAATTCAAGGCAAACAAGCAGGCTGAGATAGAATTCACACCAATCAGACTCTACCAGGCATGCATGCCCCCAGACCTGACATAGAAACAAGAGAGAAAGAGCAATTCAAATACATTGAATGCCAAGAAAATCACCTCCAAAGGACAACTACTAGGAACTCCCTAGTGGATTCGCCAATTCTGTTACGGAGAGAAATTCCTATGGCTTGGGGTACCACAACAGACAACTTGACTCCAGAAATCAATCTTTTCCAATATGCAATAGAAATAAAATGTCTAACACTAAAGGATCAGACCTCGTACCTTATTCTAGACGGTTGAAGTAGATCCCCGTTGATCTTTCCAATCTTTAGCTTGAATTGCTATAACACTTCCTCAACAACAAGTAAACAATACAAGCATACTATATATCATGGTGTTAGAACTATTCTAGCATATATAATCAATAATGTAAAAGCATTTGACATATTCCCATGGATAAAATATTCAATCAAATACACATCATTGGACAAGAAAAGATATTTCTATTAACATAAATCAGATATTACAAGATAGATACAACCTCTAATGGCACGTCTGTGAACCGGAGAAACTGAATCCCCCACTTGGGCCTCCACCACCTCAATCCTCCATCTCTCGATAGAAAGCTTACAAACAAAAGGCAAGCTTGGGAAGAACACAAAAGTACTCCAAGGGACAAAGGGATGCAGACTCAATTATAAGTTCTGGCAACAATGGACTATAGTTTCTTTGCTTCAATTCTCTCTATATGCCTTCAATGTACCAAGGGGTTCCTTATATAGATTTCAAAGGGATAATGAAAGGTCAAATATGAGCGATCTCAAGGCATATGGAAGGCCAGGAGTCAAATGAGTCGGATCCATGTCAAGGAAAACTCCAAAAGGATTTGGATTATGCACACATCCTGATGTACACAGTTATAGGGGTCAAACCCGTGTATGTACGCGGTTATCGGGTTAAAAGCCACATATATCACTTTTCATATGTTTTTAGGGATGATCAAGGAAAAATCAAAGGACAAAAGATGGTCCATGGGGTCTAAAGAGTCTGCAGCGGGACAGGGGAAGGTCATACAAAGTGTGATTCACTGAGTGGTGAAATCTGCTATAACAGTTTGGTAGTAAAATATCCCATCAAGTAGTCCAAAGAAATATATTCCCTTGGTCAACTAGGAACTAGAAGGGGTGTATACAGTCCTTTTCGTTGATTGGGTAGTTTTGAAATGGCACAAACCATGCACGATTGAATGTACTTGTTGATGTAATATTTAAGAGAAGGCCTGTAGAAATATTTTTGGAGGATAACAAGCGTTTTTGAGACTCCAAAATGCCCTACGATCTTGCTATAGTGTGCATCCTAAATGAGTTTCTTTTGGTTCTCATCGGTCGGTACACAAATTTTTCCAATATTGTATAGAAATGTGTCTTTCAGGAAGTAGTTAGCAGTCAAAAAGTTGTCGGTCTAAAGCTGTCGATAGATTGTAGAAAAATTGCAGTCTATCGAATATAATTGCATCCAAGTATTGGTGTAATAGCTTTGCATACTCATTACTATCGACAATAGAGTAATGGGTGTTCTGATAAGGCAATTGATTGCAGCATTGGATTTTAATTTACGATACTTAATTACCAACTAAAATTGTTGCAGGCAATTAATCCACTTGAGTTGTCTAGTTGTCTCTAGTTTCAACTGAGTCGAAGCAAACTGCAAAGGCTTATGGTCAGTGAGGATGACCGTTTCCCTGCCAAGAATGTAGTGTCTTCATTGCTTAAGAGCTTTCACAATGGCATACAATTATTTTTCATATGTAAAACACCTTATAACTATGTCTCTGAAATTCTTGAAATGAAATGCGACTGGGTGACCTGACTGAGTGATCACTGCACCTATGGAATAGTCCGATGTATCCATCTCAATCTCAAAGGGATAATGTAAATCAAGTAACATAAGTATTGGTGCAGCACAAATATTTTTTTTATTTGTTTAAAAGCTTGTTGTTGTGTTGGTGTCCATTTGAAGATAGTTTTCCCATTTCCTTTCATCATCTGATTCAAAGGCCATGTGATGTGGATGAATTGAAGTATGAATCGTGGATAGAAATTCATCAAACCAAGAAAACTTCTTAATTCATGAATGTTTTGAAGAATGGGCTAGTATTTGAGGATCTGTAATTTTTTTGGGTCGACATGAATGCCTGCAGAGTCAATTACATACCCCAAATACTTGATGCTGATCATCACAAACAAGAATTTGTCCATGTTCAGATATAGCCGATGTTGCTAGAGAGTGTCGAAAACTTATCAAAGTTGTTTGACATGTTATTTCCATGATCGACTGAAAAATCAAAATATCATCGAGATAGAGAATGACCCATTTACCGATGAAAGGTAATAGAAGGTCATCCATATATCTCATGAAGGTTGTAGGTGCATTGGTTAATTTGAAAGGCATGACTAACCATTCAAAGAATTATTCCTTGGTCTTGAAATTCATTTTCCATACATCGATGGACTCAATTGTAATCTGGTGGTATCCCGACTTGAGTTCAAGTTTCATAAAGAACTTAGCACCGTTCAGATAATCGATGAGTTCATTAATCCATGGAAGAGGGTATCTTTTATTCTTCAAGAATATTGTTGATCTATTGTTGTTGTCAGGAACTACGTTGGTCAATGAGTCGACTCATTGCTGTAGTATTCCTGGAATGTTGAGGCATGGTCATGATTAATGCAAAATTTTGAGCATGATTTATAATATTCTTCATTTGTTTGCAAGATATCATAGAAACCATTAGTGTGGGTTGTCTCTATGGTATGTCATACCATTGATTTTGGATTTTGATAATCACCTTCCGAGGTCGTGAATGATATACACCATGTCAATCACATGGGTATTTTTTACCAAATAGGGAGTCGCTATGGAAATCAGTGCCATGTCACATAGTACTTCATCTTCAAAAGGATTAATGAATTAGGTGAGTCGACATTGTCATGTGATCCTTAGTTCCTACCCATTCTTCATCCAACCAATATTGTAAGGATGTGGATGTGGAGTGGTGACAAGACCTAATTTATTCACAAGATATTTAGAAATGAAGTTCTTCTCGCTACCATTATCTATAATAAAATGTAATGGATTTTTCTCAACCCATAACCATGTATGGAATGGATGGTTCATTCCTCCTCATTGACGATGGTCGAGGATGTCAGAGTGGTCGAGTTCGAAGCCAGAAGGGTTGATGCATCTGGATCAGATTCTACCAGCATTCTGTCAAATAAGTAGGATGTTGAAAATTTTTCCAAAAATGTCTTCCGAGCTTCACATTTTGACGTATCATGCCATGATGAACTGTGATAATCACATCATTTCCTAGTAGGGTTCTATTTGCTATGATCCCTCTTGTATTTTTGAAAGTTCTTCTTTTGATGATCAGGATTTGGAAGAGTATGCTGAGAAGGGTTCTTAAACTTGTTGGATTCGGTTGGAGACTTCTTGTCAGATGTTCAACTTGTTGTCTTGTTCGTAAAATGTATTTTTCCCTTTTTTTAGCTTCAATATTGCTGGCATAATGAAATGCATCCATAATCATGTTGATAGTCAAAAAATCCATCTCTTTTTGAATGTACATGGATAAACCACTGACATACTTCCAGAAAATAAATTTCTCTTCTTCTTGGATGCCAAGTCTAGCCATGATTCAATAGAACTTGTCCGTGTAACTCTGTATGGACTGGTCTTTCCGTTTCCTTAGCTGTTGCCACTTCTTGTACTGATGTTCTAGGTACTTGTAAGGATAGAACTCTTTTTGGAAATATTCGACAAATTATACCCATGTGTCTATGGGGTCTTCTTACTTTTCCATTTTTGTCAAAATATTCTCCCACCAGTACTGTATGGAGGTTTACATATTAAAAAATGCAATGGTGATATTTTCCACTTTGGAGAGTTTATTTACCATGTAGTAGGATTCCAATTGTTGTACCTAATTGTCGATGGATTTCACGTCAATATTTCCTTCAAGGTTTGGTATGTCCAGATTCATTTTCACTTTTAAGGGGATGATTTTATCGGAGTGACATCACATTGAGGATTCCCATAAGTTCACAGTGACTCTCATGAGAATCTCAATGAACTAGGTGAACATTTCGGTTTGCTAGCAAGCCAATGTTTTTTCTATGAGTTGCTATGTCTCGTTAGTTGCATGTCTATTGTCTACTTCTTCATCCATCTTTTTTGAAGTCAAAGGAAGTGTCTTTTTTTGTTGCTGGGATTGTGAGTGTGTTTGAATAGGAATAATTTAAATAAATTCGATGGAAGTGATTTTGTAACTTAAGAATTTGAACAAGATCTTGCTCCGATACCAATTATTTAGGTTATTCCCAAGTGCACGCTGGGGAAAATAGTCGACCGAATGAGTCAAGTTTTGTTATGGTGGAAGCATATAAAGAAAGGAAAAACAAAGAAGGAAACACATTAGGTCGACAAGAAATATACAAATCAACAATATGCAATAATTCAAACCAATTTATTACTTCTCCTCCATGAAATATCGAGAAATTAGATGATGATTAGAAATATGTCTATGTTACATAATGTACATGCTTATACAAAATTCTAATATGCTTTGCTGATTACCTGCTACGTTTAGTTACAAGAAGTTATAACGGTTAATATGTTCAACCTTTGTAGAGCATGTTGGTATGTTTTATTTGAGGAAGACCATTCCAGGGCTAACCTATCAAAGGTGAACCTGTCAGTTGAATATGTCAACAAAAACCTGTCGAAGGTGAACTTGTCGAAGGCGAACCTATCAGCTGCTAGTTGGATTAGTGGTGGCATTGGGTTTTCTTATCATATAGCAAGGATGTGCAAATTCTCCCATTTCCTCCCCTACTCTATAGGGAAATTGCTCTTGTTTCATGATAATGAAACCAACAAGTTGTGGCATGAGAGATTCGGTCATATGAACTACACATACCTCCAGGAATTGAGCAAATAAGGCATGGTGGAAGGGATTCCTCCTATTAATAACTCCAATGGTGCATGCATTTGTTGTGTGGTGGGAAAACATCTAGATCATGGCTATGAGAAAGGGAAAGAAAGGAGAGCTGCTCAAGCGCTTGGATTGGTGCATTCAGATATTATTGGACCTCTCCTTACACCTTCATATGGAGGATTAAGGTATTTTTTGACTTTCATATATGGTTTCTCCAGGTTTTATTGGGTTTACTTTCTGAAACTCAAACCTGAAGTCTTTGAGACACTCAGGGTTTGGAAAACCCTGGTTGAGAATCAGTATGGGAGCAAGATCAAAGTTTTTTGGACTGATAATGGTAAAGAGTATGTGAAAAAAAGTTTGCAGAACCTCTATTAATAATGTGGAATCTAAATGCGGCATTCAATCCCCTACACACCAAAACAAAATGGTGTGGTAGAGGGGAAGAACAATGCGCTCAAGGAGATGGAAACTTGTATGATTGAATCCAAGGATTTGAGTCCTAAGCTATGGCTTGAAAACATGAACTATGTTGAATACATTCAAAAAATTGCTCTTCAAAAATAAGTAGAAGTAAAAACACCATATGAGGCTTTTTTTTCTCACAATCCAAATATTTCACATTTCAGGATTTTTTGCTCAAGGGCTTGGGCTAGAATTCCTCCAGAAAATAGAAAATATTTACAGCTGCAAAGGAAGGATTGCATCATGGAGGGATATGGTGAATATATAAAGGGATACAATATATTTTATCCATCAAATAAAAATACATTCGTAGAAATAAGTGTGCAATTTGAAGAGGAAGTCATTCTAGATCTCGAACTAGCACCGGGGGAATGCTCATCCCCTCCACCATAGAATGATGTAAATTATGAATATTTTTATGATATTTCTGATATTTTGGATTAAGATATGGATGAATATGATTATTATGGTCATGTTTCACCCTCTCATCCCAAATGGGCATATAAAACCATACAAAAATTTTGGGATTTAGCTGGGAATCTGCCAGATCCTAAGAAGACTATATCACAATTTCACACGGATTCTTTTGCAAGTGAAGTTTTTCTTGATGAGAAATGATTAATGATGGTTGTATATGATCCTAAAACATATCAGGAAGCATCACTTGACTGAATATGGAAAAAAACCATGCAAGAAGAGCTCAACTCTCTACAAAAAAAGGAGACTTGGGAATTGGTTCTCTTTCCCTCGAAGAGGAAGCTAGTGCAATGCAAATGGGTCTATAGGAAAAAAATGTATTCTGATGGATATAATATAATGTATAATGCTATATTGGTTTCTAAATCCTTCTCCCAATTACAAGGAGTGTAGTATTTAGAGACATTTGTACCAGTTGCAAAGATGGATTCTATCAGGCTAGTTTTAGCCATTGTTGCAAACAAGTGCTGGGAGGTTCACCACATGGATGTCAAAAGTGAATTTTTCCATGGTGAGATACAAGAAGAGATATATATGCATAAAAATAAATATTTATAACTATATCCTTCTCTTGCATGCACATTAAATAAGTCATTCTATGGCCTCAACCAAGCCCCAAGGGCTTAGTGTGCCAAGATGGACAATTTTCTGCTATCACTTGGATTTGAAAGATGAAAATATGATAAAAATGTTTATTTTAAGCATGTTGGTGATGTATTGTAGGTAATTGTACTGTATTTTGATGATATTTTGATTATAGGTAGCTGCATCAAGTAAATTAGATCAATCAAAACCTCTTTGCATAGTGAATTTTCAATGACTAATCTTGGATTGTTGAAGCAATTTCTTGGTTTGGAAATTGAGCAATATGAAAGAGGAATAAAGGTAAGAAAAAAAAATTATGATTCAGACCCATTAATGAATTTTAAGATGGCTGAATTTAAGGAATCAATTTTCCCATTCCTTTCTGGTATCAAACTAGGTGAAGTTGGTGACTCTCCATTGGTGGACAACCGTTGTATAGACTACTAGTCGATAGTTTGTTGTATCTTACTCACTGTTGTATCTCACTCACTCTCAACCTGATTTATCATATGTTGTAGGTTTTATATATACATATATGCATAATCATCATGATATCCACTGGAAGGAATCCAAGAGGATCCTTCACTATGTGTAATGAACCAGACACTTCGGGCTGCACTATGTTGGTGGTTCTCCACTAGAACTAGTGGGATTTTCTGATTTTGATTGGGCCAGTGATTGCAATGATAGGAAGTACACTTCAGGTTATGTAGTCATGATAGAGAAATTTCCCATATTTTTTTCAAGAAAAAAATGGCACACCATCTCCCTTTCTTCAGTAGAGGCCTAGTATAGAAGAGCAGTGAACGCAACTACACAATGTGTGTGGTTGCAAGGTATTCTTCGAGAACTTTGAGTTGCATTTTATTCACCCATAGTCATCTAGTGTGATAATAAAAGTGAAATAAATATTTACACAGATCTAGTGCAGATACAAAGGACCAAACACATTGAGATACACAAGCACTACATCCAGGTTCGTGTGCATGATCAGGTGATAGCCTTGCAATATTTCCCATCTGTAGAGCAAACTGCTGACATCTTCACCAAGTGCTTCACAGAAAATACCTTCACCTATATGAGATACCTTATTGGAGTGGGTGATGGATGGTAATGGATACCATTCACTTTCATATTTTTTTCTCCATGTCTATTTTATAGGGGAGGTTTTGCTCCCATGTGGTTTCCCCCCTTACCTTGTTTCTATGGACAAGTAAAATTTTATGTTGTATGGGGTGACTTGAGCCTTTGTCGCTAAGGAATCCATGATATTTTTGGATAATTTATACTAATTCAGGATTAAAGGGGGTGTTAGATAATAATCCATCCTTAGTACCATAGTCTTATACCTTATACAATTTCATTTTCCTCTATGTAGTGATTTCTATGGTTTAGACTTAGGTAAATTGATCATTTTCCATAGTTGATGTGCTCCTAGTTGATCATTATTCACAAATGATGTGCTCTAGGTCAATGATTTTGACACCCAGGAACCCACATTGATTGCAGTCAACTAGGAATGTGCTCCCCTTATCCATTTTCAGGTATTTTGACTCCTTTGAGGTGCTAGTGCTTAGATTATGTGGTTTTGGAATTTATTTCTCACCTAGAGCCACTACCACTCATCCATGTTCTCACTCACACCTATCATACCTCCACACATGTTCTATCATGCCTCACCCATGTTTAAACATGAATTTGTTATTATTTTGGATGATTAGGATGCTCATTGGTCCACCTAGGGGGGTTTGAGCGTCAAATCTAGTGATGACACTTGTATGCATTCACATGGCCTGTAAGGACTCATGATTTTCCCCTATTTTATTATATATCGGTTACATACATAGTTACATGTTGGAAAGTTGTAATAATATTCATTATTGACTTCATGTGTGTATGCAAATTTTAACCTTTCAGCTATTTTGTGCATGTTTTGTGAACCATAGTGAATTGTGAGATTTTATTTGGATCCTAGATCCATCCATGAATCAATTCTCATATAAGTGTAATTTTTCAGACACTATTTAATAAGTGTTTAAATTTCTGATGCAATATTCGTTTTGAAATCCAACCATTGAGGATTCTTAGTTTGGGTATTTTGTAATGTTCCTAAATTTTTAAATTTGATTCCATGGTGAAAATTATTATATTTGACCTAAAAATTATTAATTAATTATTAATGTAGTGACTTGGGTCATTAATTTGTAATGAATGAGACCAAATGATAATTATTACTGCAATATTGATTTAATTTGGATAAAGAGGGTGCATAGGAAGGTGAATGGTCCCATATAAGTCGTAACTTAAAAGGAATCTGGGCTAAAATAGGAAAAATAAGATTAAATCAAGAAAATAAGATAAAACTAGGAAAGAAACATAAAAGTAGAAAGGAAGAAGTTTCTTGATTTTTGCAGTAAGGCCTAAGGATTAGTAACTATGAAGAAATATATCAAGGAATCTAGGAAATATTTTCCTAATTTTGAATAAAAACCGGGGGGTTAACTTCTATTCTCTTATTAAAAATAATATTAATTATTATTTTATTAATATTTTCATCTGAAAACCCTAGAAGGAGGGAAAAGGTAAGTGAACAGTAATAAAATGAGTATGAGATCCTCCTTGAAGAATATTTTGATCATTTTTTATTTATGATATTGGAGATCTGTTATATTTTCAGGTATTGTGAGACATGCCCCTTGAAAATGTGAGGAGAGATCATCCATACCTCTCATTTTTTTCATTGCATGAATTTTTGGGAGGAAGTGTTGGAATATTATAAACCCATTGACAACTTCGAATAAAATAATTAATCAATTTTGATTAATTTCCTACCCACTAGCCTAAATAGTTGGAATCCACTTGCACTACAGAGTAAACACTTTCCATCTATACCCCATGAATTATTTAATTATGATTCTAGGTTGATATTTACCACTTTGTTGACTCCCAGAATTAGTAACTGTGCTTTCTTGCAGATTCTACCTTATTCTACTTTTATTGAGCTTTTTTGTTGATAAGGTAAATCTAGTTTACTAGGAAACTGGTATCTTTTGTTGCCAACCCATCCTCCATTATTTTCTCTCCATATTCCAGGATTAGAAAATATTTCCTTTACATATTATCAATCACTCATTCTTTAGCTAATTCATGAGCTCTTGGTCTAATTAGGAAACTGATTGATTCACCTATGGAGGTTTATCACATTTAGTAAGCCTTCTTTATGAGATAGCATGAGTTGTCTCCTAGCAAATCCATTTTGTTTATAAGTATGTATTTCCTATGTGGTAATATCAACTATCCTTTATTGATCATTCATTAATGTGTTTTCATAAATTCCTCTTATTCTCTCGTTATGCTAATTCTCTACAATTCTCTTTGAGGTTAATTGTTTGCCTAGATCCTTAACTAGTTTATGAAATTCTTTATGCCATAAAAGCTTTAGAATTTCTACATGGTATTATAGATCAAGACATCAAATATCTACATGACATAAAATATTTGAGAGCTCATTAATTAATCATTCTTTTCATATTTGCAGGTTTATTTTACAGGTACAACTTCAAATGGATTTCAGAGTATGAGTTACTCTTCTTGCTCCATTCACAAGCTATTTAGAGTATAAGAGATAAAATATCTATGAGATATATATTGTAGTTGGTGAAGAGTCTTATGAAGAGACAAGTGACTGGATGAATGACTTTGATAGAGTGTTTGGAGCTATGTGTCTGGCTATTTCTCTAAGCATGCATGACCTTATTGATTTTGCTAACCTAAAGGATCTATAAACAAATTTGGATAGAGATATAGGAAAGCACAATGAGGATTCTTATAGTTATTTGGAGAGAGCCTCTAGAGCCTCAATGATTTCTCTCTCTTAATATTTCTCATCCTCTACAGTCTCTGATGAAGTTGATCATGATGAATAAGTTTATCATATAGTTCATGTTGTTGCTACCCTATTTGATTCAAATGCTTACTCTTCCTATCAAGAAGAAAATATTGAAGAGCCATGTTTTTCTGTATCTCTTGAAGTTGAATATATAGATTCATATTCTTATGATGCTAATAATGAATAAGAAATGTATAATGTAGCTTCCATCTCCATTGTCGGTGATTCTCTCACACGTTCAGTGTTCTCTATGTCTTCTATCATAGATTCTGGGATCCATATGCCATATCCTACACACTTTGGGCATACCTCTCTCCATGATGGTACAAAACTTAGTGTCTTCCTAGATGATTTATTAGCTATATCAAGTCCTATTTTTGTCATACCACTCACCATAATTTATCCCATGTTCTTCAATAACTCCTCCTTTGTTCTTGGCGTCAATCCTCAAAGTCTCCTTGAATATTTTGAACATCACTCTCTTTCCTCCTCTCGTACTTATACCATTAGAGGATTATTTACCAGGATATTCCCATAAATCTACTGATGTGCTTATATGTGATATCTTGGATTCTTTATATGTTAGATAAACCCATGGAGCCTATGCATTTTCACTCCTTGATATTATGAACTCTCCTACTTCCTACATGATAACTTGCACATATTCTATCTATGTAAACAAAGATGGAGACATTATACATTTGCTTGGATAGTAATTTCACCTATCTGGAGCTGATTTCATCTCTACTGGTTTGAATTTCAAGTCATCTCATCAGCTTGGAGCTGATTACAACTCTAAAGAAATTTCATTCTTGCTTACACATCATTAGTTCTGAGATATTCTACATGGTCCCAGTTTCCATCCTATAGTTTTTTATGTTTTTTATCCAGGTGAGAATATTTATGTTCTTCACAAGAAGAATATTCCTACAAACATAAGAATTTATTTTGGAGCAGCATCAATACTAGTTCAACATTTTTTGTTTTCCTTGCATGTCCTTTCTTGAGGGAGGATTTTCCCCATGTAGGTTTTCCTCTTTCCTTAGTTCTTTGGACAAGATAAATTGTAAAAGGGTGACCATAGCCTTGTTGCTAGGCCCTATATGCATCCATATTTCAGTTTATTTCATAGATATCATCATAAGGTCAGAATTAAAGGGGAGTGTTGGAATATTATAAACCCACTCACAACTTAGGATAAAATAATCAATCAATTTTGTTTCATTTCCTACCCACTATCCTAGATAGTTGGCATCCACTTGCACTACAAAGTCAACACTTGCCATCTATACCCCAGAAATGATTTGATTATGATTTTTGGTTGATATTGAAAAATTTATTGACTCTTAGAATTAGTAACTACGTTTTCCGGCATATTCTTCCTTATTATGGTTTTATCTATATTTTATGTGGATAAGGTAAAGCTAGTTAACTAGGAAACTAATACCTTTTGTTGCCAAACCATCCTCCATTATTTTCTCTCCATATTATAGTATTAGAAAGTACTTCCTTTACACAACATCACTCACTCATTTCTTAGCTATTTTGTGAGCTCTTGGTCTAATTAGGAAACTTCTTTACTCACCTATGGGGGATTATCATATTTAGTAAGCCTACTTTATGAGCTAGCATGTGTTGTATCCTATAAAATCTATTTTACTTTATAAGGATGTATTACCTATTTAAAAATATCAATTTTAATTTATTGATCATCGATTAATTTGTGTTCAATAATTCCTCTTCTTCTCCCCTTATGGTAATTCTTTGCATTTCTCTATGAGGTTAATTATGTGCCTAGATCCTAAGCTAGTTTATGAAACCCTTTATGCCATCAAGGATTTATAATTTCTACATGAGGAATCACATAGAATTATCTATATATATTCAAAGTATTTGTTTATTGTATATTTCTATGTGAGAGGGTTTCATTTTGAAGCTGCAAAACATAATGTTGACCCCTTGTCATAAGATCTAGTGGTTTTCATTCTTGTTCTGTGGTTCAATCCCTTCATTCACTGGAAACAATGTTGAAAGGAATAAATGGAGGCTATAGTTTAAACATTTCTAATAATTTTTTTGTTATCCTACCTATGTTATTGCATGGAGAGGATTATTTTTAGTAGGAAACATTGTTTTTCTCATCGAAAAAGGGGTCTGGATGACCGAGATACAACCATTTTCACTAAATACAAGTTTTTATTGTTGAATATCACACTTGGAAGATTTTAATACAACCAAAACACCTTTCCTCTTATGATTTAGGCTTAAATATGAAGATTCGACTCATTTAGTGAACAACATCTTCTACATGAAGCTAGTTGTTTTCCTTCTCTATCTCATGCACACTCGACTTGATATTGCATATGAAGTGAGTGTGGAATATAGACACATGGAGAATCCACATGAAATCCATTGGAGGGAAACAAAAATAATCTTGCACTATGTGAGAGGAACCAAGTCACATGGAATTCACTATGTTGCAAATTATGCCTTAGATTTGGCCAATTTTATTGATTTTGATTGGGATGTAGATATCATTGATCAAAAATCAAATTCAATATATGTATTCATTCTTGTAGGTGGGAATATTTATTGGTAAAGTAAAAATAAAAGTGTTATTGCACTTTCTT
Source organism: Pseudotsuga menziesii (assembly GCA_001517045.1). Taxonomy (NCBI): domain Eukaryota; kingdom Viridiplantae; phylum Streptophyta; class Pinopsida; order Pinales; family Pinaceae; genus Pseudotsuga; species Pseudotsuga menziesii. The sequence goes on from LPNX010804778.1 coordinate 151,283, forward strand.
TCGCTGAGGCATAATAGAGCGGAGATGTGAATGCAACTACTCAATGTTTGTGGTTGTAAGGAATAATTGGTGAATTTGGGATTGAAGTTGGTGCTCCCACAATCTTCTTTTGTGAAAACCAGAGTGCTATAAGTATCTAAAAAAATCTTGTTCAAAGGAATAAAATGAAACATATAGATATCCATATGCACTACAATAGAGAACTAGTGCATGATCAGATAATTGCTCTTCACTATTGCACATCATTCGAGCAAGTTGTAGACATAATCACCAAGGAATTCTTGGAGAAGACATTTATCCATATAAATTCATTGATTGGGATAGCTGATCACATTGTGAAGAAATATTGTATACAATATTTCACAATTTTGTTCATATCCATGTTTTACGGGAAAGTTTTTCCCATAAGGTTTTCCTTCTTTCCTTGTTTATATGGACACGAAGTATATAAAGGGTGATTAGTACCTATGTTTCTGTTATGTTTCTAACAATTCACATAATTCATTTTTAAGGGGGGGTATTATATTACTCAAAAACCCACCAGTATGTTTAGGATATCATTTATTAATCATCTTAATTAATTTCCCAGGTTCTAGACTAGGTAGTTGGTCTCCACTTGCATATTTGGTAAACACTTACCATGTTTACACCCAGGGGAAACCTTACACTTATTATGGATAGTATTTTGTCTACTTTAAAGGATTCCTGTATTAGTAAGAGTGAATTTCCTTCCTTTCTCATATTTAGAATGTTTTTCCAATTCTAAAGTGGAAAAGGTAAAAGCTATTAACATGGAAACTTAGTTCTTTTTTCCCAACACCTCATCCATATATTTCTCTCTAAAAGGCATGATTTTAATGAATTTCCCTTACTCATTAGCTGAGATACACTATTTTTAACCTCCTTGACTTATTTGGAGAGTGTTTTATGCACCCAGGGTTTTTCTTTATTTATAGTAAGCCTACTTTTTTGTGAGGATTTGACTTTCATTATAAGGATCTCTAATTCCTGATGTAATTATATATATGAGCATCCATACTATTTCTAAGTTTCACTGGAGTACACTTATTCAATTCAAGTTAGTGTTATGCACCAATTAAGTCTCCAATTTTGAGTGAAATCTATGCATATTGTTTATAAATTTTAGTGAGTTCAATTGTGCTAAGACTGAGCTTAATTTTCACATGTGCTTTCTTTAATGGGAAACCATATGATGTTTTGACATACTATTTTCCTTCTTGGTGGTTTGGAATTCTTCAAAAGACACCCTATATTGATACTTGCAATGTAGAGGAGGATGTATTATCTAGTTTGAATTTCTCAGGTTCATTTGGGACCCTAGGATCATTCTTGAACTTAGTTGTTTTAGCTGGGTTAGTCACACATTTGCATGGGGAAACAATATATTCCTTCATGAGATTGTTATAATCAATGTGTCGCAACAAAATCATGATCGATCTCTTTGAATTAGCTTGGAATTCATAATTCCAATGCTATTAAGTTTAGTAGTGGAGCTTGAGGTGAGAGTCATATTAGCTTTCATTTGATTAGATCCAAAGTGTACCAATTATTTGGAGAGATAATGGGCTGGTTGCAACGTAGAGTCACTCTTCTTTTGGAAGTGGTTATATTAGTTTCTATGTTAGTACCTTGCAGGACTATGAATTGAATAGAATATAATTCATGTTTTTTGTTGGGTTGCAACCATGGCATCATTTTTAGCCTTAGTATGGTTCATAAGGTGGAGTATAAATTCAATAATTTGGTCCATATAAGATTGCAACATTTAAAATATGGCATCATTATGGATTAACTGTGCATAAAATATTTGAGCAGGAGAACATATGTCACTCCCAATTTCAAATTGCTTGAGTACTAGAAATTATTAGGCAAGGAGGATTGCAATGTCCCCAAATTTTTAAATTTGATTCCATGATGAAAATAGTTATATTTGGCCTAAAAATTATTCATTATATATTAATTTGGTATCTTGGATCATTAATTTGTAATATATGAGGCCAAATGTTAATTCTTAATGCAATATTGATTTAATTTGGATCAAGAGGGCACATATGAGGGTGAATGGTCCCATATGATTTGTAATTGTTAAGGAATATGGGATAAAATGTCAAAAATAAAATTAAAGCAGGAAACGCAAAAAAGTAGCACAAAAGCATAAAGGCAAAAATTTCCCGATTTTCATAGCAAGGATTAAGAAGGGTTAGTAACTATTAAGAAAACAATCAACAAATATAAGAAATATTCTCCTAATTTTGAATTATAAAAGGGATGCTAAGTTCTATTCTCTCATGAAAATAATATTGATTATTATTTTATTAATATTTTCACGAGAAAACTCTAGAAGGAGGAAAAAGGTAAATGAAAAGTTATAGAAGGAGTATGAGAGACTCCTTGAAGAATATTTTGATCATTTTTTTATTTTTGATATTGGATATGTCTTATATTCTCAGGGCTTGGGAGATGTTCTCCTTGCAAATGTGAGGAGAGATCATGCATATCTCACATTTATTTTTCATTGCTGGTGATTTTGGGAGGAGGAATCACACATATTTCTCTATAGTGATCCAAAGAAGTTGTTTATTGTCCATTTGCGAATGAGAGGGTTTCATTTTGAAGATTCAAAAATATCATTGGCTCCATTTAATCAAATCTAGTGGTTTTCTTCACAAGTACAAAATGAGGAATTAGCTACTAGGTGACTAAAAATTCTAGTCACCACAGGTATTTCAAGTGATTTAGTACTAAATATGACCAATTTTGATTGAACCAACTATAAAATACTAAATTAATGACTAATTTAGTCACTCGTTAACAAATATGACTAGATAATAAGTGACAGAGTTAAAAATGACTAACATAAATGACTAATTTACTCATGACATAAAAATGACTAGCTAGAATAATATGAATTAGTCATTTATTTTAGTCATTTTTTATTGTGTCATGGAAAATTGCAAATTTGACAATGAAGTGTAAATTTTGTAAATTGTCTACCTTCTATTAGTAATATTGGTGCTATGGACCTCGATCTTCAGAGATCCAACAAAACAATCGCACAGATTTTCTCTTGACCATATTTATCCTTACTACACCATTGAAGCAAATGTTGTTAAGCACGTTCAAAAGGAAAATTAGGTTCGTACGTCAATTACGAATTAGGTACTAGAACTAGTACCATATCGATACCTAGCAAGAAGCATCATAACCCTACATCCCCTAGAGAATCGTCCATTTGAATGTGCCTCCTCCACATAGACTTACCAAATGCATCCAATGCATGGCCAAAAAAACACGTCAACTTCGGATCTGTGGCATGAAGGTATTGTTTGACCTGTGCTCCCTTATTTTTGCACTTGATACCTTATTTTTGTAGATGATAGATCGGTTTAGGATCATGCATTGACCAGTTGAAGCACTTCAAAGGTATGGCTCTTGTAACTTTGATCATGTTCATCACTCCAATTAATAACCAGTTGTTATGGATTTTTACAGGTCTTAATGCTGTCGGAGTTACTGCTTCCACTTTAAATTCACAATTATCACCATCTCCAGCCTATGCGCTCATAACCATATGCATTTTGAGCTTTCATCTTGGGAAAAGCATGAGCACCCTCCCGCAATGGAACTATTTGCAAAGGTCACTGGTTTTTGCACATTGACATTCGTCACATGCTCCAAAGGAAAATTGAAGCAAGAATTAGAAGAAGTGATTAAAATTTGCAAGGAGGTTTACTTATTGCAACTATCATTGTAGAGAAAGGGTCGAACGATACCTTCATCCAAAAAATATGAAGTTTATGTGAATTTTTGGCCATGCATTGGATTCATTTGGTAAGTCTATGTGCAGGAGGTGCATTCGAATGGCTAGTTCTCGAGGGGATGTAGGGCCCTCGTATATAGCTGTCGTTGGTTAATGTCTAGGAGAGTATTAATCATATTTTGGTACCGATCAGAGTTGATTATTTTTCCAAGAAGTGGCAATGATGACCAACTTATGAGCCAAATCATCGACTCTGTAGACTATTCCATTTATAAAACTAAACAGCTTATATGTTTATTATTAAAAAACTATAATATATAACCAATTAACATAATTTATATATTAAAGTAATAAAAATAAAACAAAAATTATATAACAAAAACAAAAACAATATATAGAATTTATATAATAAAATAATAAAAATAAAACAACAAATATATAAAAAAAACAAAAAAATATATTTTCATTTGCACCAGCTATTGACCCAACTCTCGACCCAACATCTCTGCACCCACCTCTATTACTTACGCTTTCACGCTCCCTCTGAGGAAAAGGAAGAAGGGAATGAGAGATTTTAATGTTTCCATTCCTCTGTTTGAGCGGTAGCTTATTGCTTTTCTATAGGCCTCTTATCCTATTCTTTTTTTGTTGGTGTTGCTTACTCGCCCTCCTTATGGTAGTCTCACAATCCTTCCTCGTTGTTCTAAAAAAATTACAATCAAATCAAATTTGTGGTTATTATTGGAAGGTGTTGGTTTGTTTTAATTTTGGCTTGTTCTTAGATATCCCACTTTCAATCATTCATCAGTAGCACACCTCATTTCCAAATAACCAAACCCGTTGGATAGTGTGTTTCAGAGCAGGTATTGAAGTCGTTTGTGTGTGAGTGTTCGTACCTGTGTTTCAACAAGGGTTTCCATGAGTGTTTTTGAACAAAACCCATTATGAATGTATTTTATCATAGCCTCCCTTGTGCTATTTCTATGCTCATACGTGATCCAAGTGGCTAATATGGGCTATATCAGAAACAACTCTGATTTTGGGCAGTTTTCTGGTCCTAAACTTTCGACTCATTTTTTCGGCCCTAAACAACATATTTTTATCCTGAACCCAACTCACAATTACATGTTAGCATAGAATATTATTAAATGAGATTTCGCCAATGCCATTGTGATTAAATTCTTGGAACTCATATGTATAAGTTGATGTGTCATTTGCACTCGGTTTCCTAGGGACTACCTTTTGCCACCTCAACTCTTGGGATTAAGGTTTAGGTTTTTAGGGTTTTTGCACTCTAAGCTGTATTCATACAAGTTATTTTCCTCCTGGTTAAGGGATTCTTATAAATGAGTGCAGTCATACATCTCTTCTTGATGATAGATTCCACCATGGTAGTTGTAAATGTACAATATTTTTCACCCTTGTCTCCTTAACAAAAATTTGGTTTTCACTGTATTCTACTATCTTGTGTTCTTTCTTCATTATTGTGTGTGTTAGTTAAAACTGGATCAATATGCTTGTGCAATTAGTTTTTATCATTCTAAAGTAAATTAGTGTGTTTCATATCATACAGACCTAGGTCAACAGAGAGTGATGTTGAATCATGTATTGTTAATTCAATTGCATATATGGAGGGGATTCTTTTTGTCTTTTCCTATTCGTAAAAATCATTTGGTTTCTATTACATCAATTATTACTTTTTTCTATGAATCTGTATGATAAATTGGTAATTTGGATTTCAAAATGATTTCTAATAAGAATTTTTTTCACTTAAAAGATTCAAAAGTAGTGATTCTCTTAAAGTTGTAATTTATATACTAATTTATTTTGGATGTGGCTTTGTAGATTGTAAGACCGATACCTAAATCATTAGACATCAAAGGTGCTGTAATTACAAGAGGAACAATTATTTGGTTGCAATGCATGAAAACGCATAGATGGATACACAATCATTTGCATGCATCACCTATTTCTGGTAACTTGGAGGTGAGTATTTTTTTTTCTAGTTATTTGGGCATGCCCATAACACCTAGATAAGATAATAGGATAATAAGGTAATTTATTAATGTTCAAAAAATGACAATAAAAAGTTCAATGATACCTCTACGTACAATAGTGCTAGATCAAAATATTAAGTGCAAAGGCTGCTCCTAGAAAAACATGATAAGGAAACCAAGAAATATTAGTGTTTGTCGATGATTAAAAGTGCACAATGGAAGTTGTATTTTGAATATCAGTGTAGTGAATGAGAGGGTGAAATGCATCTCTAGTCTTATGCCTAGAAGAGATTCAAGATAGCAATGTATCACGCGCATGATGTGTAAAATAACTGAAGTATTTTTCATGTTCGTTACATTTGGATGAAAATGGCATATATGCTATTGAATTCCTATGCTATTGAATTCCCATGTGCCAAATGATAATCCTTGTGAAGGAACTGTCTAATGTTGAACATTTGTGAAATATGCCTCTTTGGTAATGGTATGTTGTTAATCACCTATTTTGGTAGACATCCAATTTTTTATTTGGTAAGGTTGAAGCCTCCCACGTGGTTGCATGGAATCTCTTTAAGGGTGTATTTTGTTAGGAGCAACTCTTGGTGTGCATTCTTTTATGAGGGTTTCACAAATGGTATCCAATTTTATAAGATACAAATAAGAATTATGAGGTTTTATACTTGAAGTATCCAAATGCAAGAATGGTATTTTAGTGAAAGTCACCAAATTTTAATATTGATAATCTCCCTTGTTCTTAGCTAGATTTCTACATCATGTTAGAATGCTTTAGTGGGTGGCATTCTCTATCCCTGTTGATCTTACCACTAATTTCAAAAATGGTATTTTGAAATGTCCTTTTCCTCTTTCTCTTTTTTGGTTTTGGATGTTCAATTGACTACCATTATTTTGCAGGTTAGTTGCTTTGGAGGAGATGATCAGTCTGACACATGAGACTAGTGGAGGTGAAATGATTCTACTTTCAACTTGTAGGATGGTTAGGTTCTAAGATTCATTTATGTATACATTCTTAAATATGTGCATACTATGGAATGTGCTCATTAATGCTAATTATGCTCCTAGGATTGATATTGAAGGAAGAGGGAAAGTATGGATGCAAGATCAAAATATACGATTACAACACATTAATATTGGTGGTTATTTACACAGTCATGATACGAAGTACACTCGCATAGTTGGTGGCCAATAGGAGGTGTGTTAATCTTTTATGAGACAACTCAATTTTAGATTGTTTTCTTAATCAATTTTGGCAGTTCTAAAATGTAAAGTTTGGTTATACCCCTCTGATATTAGTACTTTTTAATTTTTTCTCGCCCTTTTTATGATTGGATATATCTTCTAAACTGAATGGGGTTGGCCTGAATTGGCTAACTCTTCATTAGAAATTACTCCTGTAACACCCAGGTTTTGACCCCATTGCATTAAAATCTATATGATGAATATATTATAATTAATCATGGTGAGGAGCTAAAGACAAAATCCCCACCATGGATTATCGTTCCATGTTTCGTTGATAAAAATTGATGCCGATGGTATTTTGTGCTAGCTAGGAACGATATAATGTTGGACACCATCTAAATATGCATCTTAATTAAAAATACCCACATCCAACTATGTCCATGCAACAATAATGAACAGGGGAAATATTTCCTAAGGATAATGGGGGTATGTTTAACCCTTGGGAGAAATTGGGGAGCAGCCATGTGTCACTAGAAGAACCCAAGCCAGTGGTCAACCACTTCCCTTATCTTATTCACCAACCAAATTAATTCCCTATGAGATTAGTTGGGGCATTTATTTCCTTGAGGGGCGTATGCATGGGAAGCCATCAGTGATTGGCCAGTCCTTTGGCCACACGCATGCCCAGAGAGGAAGATCGCTTTCAGTTCCTCACGTGGGTAAAGAAAACCTAATTCTAGTCTCATGCTACTGTTATCTTCCTCATGTGGGAGAAATCTTGGCCGCAGCAAGATATTGGCATTTTGCGTTTTCCTTTTTCCTCATTTTTTTTTGTGTGGTAAATTCCTTCACGTCAAGAGGAGTCGTGTTCTCATCTACGCAGGATGGGAGATCATTTTATATTCTCCATGCATTTTGGGTTGTTGTTGAGTTGTTTTGGCCACATGAGGGCCATAAATGACTCTGGAATTCGAGTTGCTCAACATGAGTTATTTCTACCTAGTTTCCATACCCAATTTTGGTCTCTGTGGTGTTTTCCCTTCAGTCCAAAACTATTATTTTTGTGTGCACATCATTTGTTGGTCTTTGAACTATCTTTGGAGTGGAAATGGGGCCTAATTCTGCTTGACAAACCTAGTGTGTGCGAGAACCTCACAGAGAGAGATAGAGTGCTTAATTTCTTCTCTGCACCCCCTGAATAGCACTGGAAGGGAAGGCATGGCTCAAGGCACTGCATAGAAGATAAGGCGATGCTTCCTTGTGTTGGGTGTGTGTGGATGTATTAGAAGTTAGGGTAAGTCTAGTGTAGGTGTCCATATCTCTTGGATGGAGCTCACTAACTTATCAGTCATCCTTTCTAGCTCTAGTATAGCTTAATAAACCTAACTGTGTTGGCTTGGATGAACTTTTGATAAACCTTGGCTATGTGTGAGCCTTCTAGTGTTCCCTCATTCCTTGTGGGAATCATGCCCAACTTGGGGGTGGAAGTGTTGCTGAGATATTGATGAGCACACTAGGCTATGGTTGGGTGGAACATTGCAGTGACATAGCTGGTTGTAGGACGAGATTCTGTGAAGATAAGTATTCTTGTCTATTTTATATCAGCAATTATATTTGTTGCTTAATGAAATGATGAACATGTTATATGTTGTGAATGTTTAGTTGTGTGGAAGGAATGCATTTTGATTCTGCTGTATGTCTAAGGAATTACACATATGCAGATGTATGTTTTTATTTCACTGCATTATTATTACTATGTTCATGGGGCTAGATTTCCTGGGTTAGTTATTGTCAGTCGCGTCCTTTCCATCAGGATGAGGGGTGGGCACATGACAACTCCTCTATATCAAAAACTCTTGTTTTTATTTATAGGAAAAAATACATGTATGTAATGGATCTATTTTGTTTTATGAGGATGGTGATGCTCCATCTAAAAGTAGCTTGGAGCAATTTGTTGAGTTGCTTGAAACCAGTATCATTTTAGTTCTTGCAAGAAACCTCAAACTAAAGGTACTGGACTTTACCACTTCTTTGGAAAGAAGGAATGCGATATATTTAGCTCATGGAAATTTTTGGAGTTCTAGTTTCTATATACATAAACTTATCTAGAGACAATATATGGTTAAGAGCACAAATTTCCTCGCATTCCTAGTGTTGCAAATATCTTTTATTTCTCCCTATATTTTTTATTTCTCCCAAGTTTTTTGTGCTGCCAATTTATCTGATATTTTCATGATTATTTAGGTCTATGTTTATCTTTGTCAACATTTTCTGATAATTCCTGGTAATTTCCTTGATATTTCTAAGAACTTTTGTTTTAGACCCTCGGTGATATACTCCCTGACATAATATTTGCAACATTTATATTCAAAACACTTCTTCAATTGTTTATAATTGTTCATTGAATAGTCTCTCAAGTTATGGTCTAGTGGTTCAACCTCTTAGTATATTCTATGCAGTCCCGAGTGTTGATGTATATGTAACTTTGGAATGTATTCACTTGTATATTTCATGTATTGTACCCCAATGTTTATTCCAGGAAGTATCTGTAATGTAATTGAGTCATGTCATGCCCCGATATTCCTATCATAAGGTTCTATAATGTAAACAAGTCATGTCAAGTCATTATGGGTAACCCTCCTATTGATCAAGGGTTAAAGTCCCCGCAATTTCGGGGGACTAGGGTTATTAGAATCTCCTAGAGAAGTCGGCCCTAGTAGGGTTTTCTCAAGTTGGGAATTAGTATAAATAGAGAGATAGCCTCTCTATTTAGAACACACTCACTCATACTCAGTTTTTCAGCATAGCTGAGGAAGAAGAAGACAATGGGGCTAGGAAGAAAGAGGCTACTGCTGTCGGGAGATTATCTTACTGTTTTGGGGTTTTACTTTTGGTGTTGATTCTATCTCTGAGGAAGTTGCGGGGTTTTCTCCATTTATGGTTTACCTAAGGAAAAACATTGTGTTCATTATCTCTTTGTTTGATTGTTGTACTTGTTGTTCTCTCAGTTAAATATCCTAACATAGTGCTAGCTTGAATGATAAAATTCTAACATGGTATAAGAGCTAACCTAAGAAGAAGACACTGTGCAGTTGCGAGAACTAGGGCTCCCTACTTTGTGTATCTCTATCCATAGATTTTCAGAAAAAGAAGTTTGGATTAACTCTCCTCCCTAGGGCGCATCTTTGTGTCGAAGCAGAATCCAATTCTAAGCTTTTTCAATTTTGGACCCGACACTGCTGCCGAAAATTAGGGCTTTCAACAGAAGTGGAATTTTTTCAGTGAGCCCAGGCCCAGATTGATCTCCTCCTCAAAATAGATGTTTATAGATCAATATCAAAGCATTTGGTTGGACAGAACTCTAGAAAATCCAAACCCTAATATGCTCCTGAACCAGCACTACAGAAATTCAGCTCCAAATTCAAATCTGACATCTTGACCTAGTAAGATCTAAATATTTTGTATTTCCATTTGAGGTTCTCATTTAAGATGTCTCATCATACCAAGCTTGATAGAAGGCTTGAGGGGGCTGATAACTTTCGAGCCTGGAAGTATAAGATCTCCCTAGTCCTAGAAGAAAATGAGTTGGATTCCTATATCAATGAGGAGGTTCCAGTTCCAGAGGGAGATGAGGCTAAGGCCTTACATAAGAAGAAGTTGGTTAAGTCAAAGAGGATTATTGCTGATTTAATCAAGGATCACCTCATACCATAGGTGTCCTCCCTAAAGACACTTAAATCTATGTTTGATGCCCTAACCAAATTGTTTGAAGGAAAGAACATAAACTAGAAGATGACTCTGAGAAATCAACTGAAGAATGTAAATATCCAAAATGCAGATACCATCCAGTCTTACTTTACAAGGGTTTCTCAGATCAAGGAACAACTGGAAGAAGTTAATGAAGAAGTGGAGAATGCAGATATTGTGAAGACCACCTTGAATGGTCTCCCTAGATCATGGGACTATTTAATTCAATGGATCTATGCCAGAAAGAAGTTAGTAAAATTTAGTAGACTATGGGAAGAATGCTCTCAAGAAGAAGCTCGGATAGTAGCTCGAGAAGAAAAGATGGAAAGTGAATATCAATCCCTCACAGGTCATTCCATGAAAAGAAAAAGAAGTTCTCATCACTCCAGAGGTAAGCATTTCCATAAAACTTACTCTAGAAAATATTTGTCTAGAAGCAGATGTTATACATGTGATGAAGTTGGACAGTTTGCAAAAGATTGTCCTAAAAGACAAAATAAGAAAAGGGGAAATAGGAGAAGAAATCATGCTCATGCTGTAGAGGATGATGAAACTTCAATAAAGAGAACTAGATATGAAAGTGAAGACTCTTCAAGTGATGAATAATATGTCTTGATTTTTGCTCTCATGGGAAACATCGCACATGGAAGCAATGATTGGCTTATAGATAGTGGGGCTTCCAAACATATGAGATGATTCAAAGAGTCCTTTGTAAAACTTTCAGAACATGAATCACCTCACAAGGTGAAACTTGTAGATGACTACTGGTATCCAATAAAAGGTAGTGGGGAATCCTCCTATAAGCTAGACTTTAGAAAGTCTATGAAGATGCAAGATGTATTGTTTGAACTAGGACTAAAGAGGAACCTTCTCTCCATATTTACATTAGATGCAAAAGGCATGAGGGTTGAATTTATATATGGCCAAGTTATCATGTGGCTAAAGGGAAAGACTATTAATGATGCAATAGTTATTGGGGAACAAGAAGGAGTTCTATACAAATTAAAGGGCCATCCAGAAAAAGATTTAGTCCATGAAATAGTAGATCCAAATGAGATTTGGCATAGAAGGATTGCATATGTGCATTATAGAGAACTACCACTTGCAAGAAAAGTTGTTGAAGGTCTTCCAGAAATTCAAGCAAAACATGATGGAGTCTGCAAAGGATGTGCAAAAGGAAAGAATACAAACAAGACATTTCCATGTAGCGAGTGCAAGGCAAAAGGAATCTTGGAAATCATTCACTCCGATGTATGCAGTCCGATGTCATCGAGTTCACTAAGCGGGTATGTATACTATGTTTCTTTCATTGATGAATTTTCTAGGAAGACATGGATTTACTTCATGAAGAACAAAGATGAAGTATTCAACAAGTTCAAAGAATTCAAATCCTTGATTGAGAACAACAAAAAAAACAATATCAAGAACTTTCGATCAGATAATGGTGGAGAATTCACATCAAATGAATTCAAAGAGTTATGCAAAGCCTCATGGGTTAATAGGGAGCTGTCCACTCCATATAATCCACAATAGAATGGGATTATAGAAAGGAAGAATAGAACTATCCTGGAAGCTGCAAGAGAAATGCTTCATGATCAAGATCTCGCTATGCATCTATGGGTGGAAGCTGCTAGAACAACAATGTATGTACATAACCATACTCCACACAGAGTACTTGAGAACAAGACACCTGAAGAAGTATTTTCTGGAAAGAAATGAGAAGTCAGCCATCTCAGAATATTCGGTTGTCCAGTGTACATACACATTCCAAAAGAGAAGAGGACAAAATTATATCCTTCAGGAAAGAAGGGTATATTTGTGGGATACTTTGAAAGCTCGAAGTCTTACAGAATATACTTCCCAAGGTTCAAGAAGATTGACATCAGTAGGGATGTAACATTTGGAAAAGACTTAGCTTACAACAAATCCAGAAAGAAACCTGCTAAAGTTCTTGAAGAATCGGAAGCACCCGGAATTCATGACACAAGCATGAATGAAGAAACTCAAGAAGAAGATCGAGAATTTGAAGAACCTCAAGAACCTGTAGATCCACCTCAGGAGAAGAATCCCCATAAGAGGAAACCTACTTAAGTGCAAGAAGCTATCCAAGGTGTGAAAATATATGGGGCTCTAGAAGAGAATCACAGAGAAAGAAAGAGGACCAGGTCTTGCTTTGGTTATGTAGCCTTATTATGTGATTTCATCGATAAAGAACCTTCCAATTATGAAGAAGCAGAAGAATAGAAAGAATGGAAGGATGCTATGATCGAAGAATATCAATCGATCATGAAGAATGATATTTGGGATGTTGTCCCAAGACCAGAAGGAAAGTCAGTTGTAACTTCTAAATGGCGCTAGAAGATCAAGCATGCTGCAGATGGTAGCATAGAAAAATATAAAGCAATATTTGTTCCTCATCATTTCTCCCAGAAAGAAGGAATATATTATGAAGAAACTTTTGCACCTGTATCAAGATACACTTCCATCATATCAGTACTTTCTCTGGATGCAGTGATGAAATGGAAGATACACCAGACGGATGTCAAGACTGCCTTCTTGAATGGTGTAGTGGAAGAGGAAGTGTATGAGGAGCAACCACTCGGTTTGATACACATGACAGGGAGTCTCATGTGTGTAGATTGAAGAAATCCCTGTACAGTTTGAAACAGGAACCCAGGACATGGTACGGTAGAATTGATAGCTTTCTATACAATTTGGGCTTTACCAACAGTAAAGCAACTTCCAACCTTTACTACAAGGTTGAGGATGGAAACCCAGTGATGCTCCTACTGTATGTAGATGATTTGTTTGTAACACGTATGGATGGGTTGATTGCTGATATGAAGAGGAAGCTTGCTACCGAGTTTGAAATGAAGGACTTGGGTATGATGCATTATTTCCTAGGCATGGAGGTGTGGCAGAATGCGGATGGAATTTCCCTGGGAGAAGGGAATTATATGATAGAGATCCTGAAGAGATTTGGCATGATGGACTGCAAGGCCATGACCACACCTATGGCATCGAACCTGAAGCTATTAAGTGATGCTTCATTAGAAGCACTTGATGCCATGATGTATCATCAGATGATTGGGTCCTTGATGTACCTGATGAACACAAGACTAGATATTTGCTTTGCTGTGAAGACCTTGAGCCAGTTCGTGACAGATAGGAGATATGTTCACTTGATTACTACAAAGCATATTCTGAGTTACCTGAGGGGTACAGTTGATTATGCGCTCAAGTATGAGGTAAGTCAGAAGATTAACTTGAAGGGTTATGTTGATTCATATTGGGAAAGCAGTGCCATCAATAGGAAGAGCACTTCAGGGTGTTGCTTCAATATGGGATCAGGTGTGATCTCTTGGTTTAGCAGGAAGCAATCTTGTGTGGCACTAAGTACAGCTGAAGCATAGTATGTCACGGCTTTTTCAACTATTTGTGAGGTAGTATGGTAGAGGAAGATACTGTCTAATTTATTTGATCTCCATTTGGATGCTACTTGTATATATTGCGACAACCAATATTGTGTGAAGCTGTTAGAGAACCCGGTGTTCCATGACAAGTCGAAGCATATCGAGATCAAGTATCACTATATCAGGGATATGGTGCAGAGAGGAGCAGTGAAGCTCCAGTATGTTGCGACAGACAAATAGATAGCTGATGTGTTGACAAAGCCATTAGGCAGAGTGAAATTTGAGTACTTTAGGGAGAAGCTTGGTGTTCTCGAGATTGAGATTTCCCCCAAAGGGAAGTGATGAGTCTGTGAGCCATTCTAACATGGTGAGAGGATTGGTTCATTGCATGGATAGATGTAAGGGCTGAGCCATTCTGTCATGGTGAGAGGATTGGTTCCTTCCATGTCATATATGAGTGCTAGCTATTCTGATGTGGCTGTAGGATTAGTTCCTACATGATCAGATATAAGGGCTATTTCCATTCTTTGAATGGAGGTACCTATTCAGTTACTACGAAAAATCAGTCTAGGACTGAGGGACATTTTGATATGACTGTGAGATGTGTTCTCACATGATCAGATATGAGTGCATGGCCATTTTGATGTGATTGAGGGATGTGTTCCCACTTGATTAGATATAAGAGTTGTTTCCATTCTCTCATGGTGAGAGGATTGGTTCCTTCCATGTTAGATGTGAGTACTAGCCATTCTGACTTAGGGTCAGATATAAAGGCTACTTCCATTCTCTAAATGGAGGTAGCTGGTTAGTTACAAGAAACCCTCAGTCTAGGACTGAGTGCCTTCTTAACGAGTCAAGGTCAGATGTAAGTGTTGTGCCTTTCCATAGATGATAGTAGTTGTGTACTGTCATGCTGGTGGATGTGGGTGTTGTGCCATTCCACAGATGATAGTAGTTGTGTACTGTCATGCTGGTGGATGTGAGTGATGTGCCTTTTTGACAAGTCAAGGTCAGATGTGAGTGCTGTGCCTTTCTGACGAGTCAAGGTCAAATGTGAGTGTTGATCCTTTTCACAGATGATAGTAGTTGAGTACTTTCATGGTGGTGAATGTAAGGGCTGTGCCTTTCTGACGAGTCAAGGTGTGTAGCTGCAACTTTTCTCCCCAAATTTTCTGAATTTTTGGGCCCCTCCTCATAAGTTAAAGTCGTTTTCATCGTTGGATTCTTGAATCGTTGGTTGTGTTTTATGTTGAATGATTTTTTAAGATTGGGTTACATCCTACTTTAAAGATTGCCTGTGTATCATTTTTATGGTTGGTCGCAGATACGAGTTTGGTATGCCTAGCCAGGGGTAAATTGTATTTGTCTTTGAAGGTCCGCTGTTTCAAAAGCAAACGAGTTTCAACCAGTGTTGGTTTTATAGTTTTGAAGTACTTAAAGTTTTCTGTTAGACTGGGCATCATCTTATGTTAAATCGGTAGTTGACAACTTGTTTCTCTTCCGCCATTGCGGATCCCAAATCGTTTAGCCAGCCGAAGCATAAAGCAATCCGCTTGCCAACATACGTTGCCTTTTTTAGCCTCAGACCCGAAGTTGTTTTTCTTCCGCCGTTCCAGCCAGGGAAGCCTTTTCCCTTCTGATGTCAAAGTCTTTTGATTCCTGATTAAGTTTGTTCTGCCCGCATCGCTCGTCTCTAACCTTTTTGCTTCCACCATTACGGCTCCCAAAGTGATTTGGCCTCTGAAGTAGAAGTCCATCTGACGTCCGACTGAGTTCCTCCCTCTGCCGCTTTCCCGTAGTTTTTCCTCTTCCACCGTTTCCGCTAGGAAATCCTTTTCGCTTCCGGTGTCCCACCCTTGTCGGCTTTCGATTGAGTAGTTTTTTTCCCGCCCTCCGGTCACTCATCCGTTGCCTCGTTCCTTTACGTCGTTACGGCTGTAGTGGGAGTTTCAGCTTCTGATGCTATTATTCTGAGTATCCGATGAGTCCCCACTTCTTGTCAAGGTAGTGGTGCCAGTGTTTACCTTGTGGTAGTAATGCAGTGCATGACCTTCTCGATGCTTAGCCGTTCTTGTTGACATCATTTGAATGTGTTTCCAATGAATGATGCTAGTCGTTTGAATGTAGGTGGGTTACAGAAGTCGGTCAAATTGCTATAGCGCGAAGGAAGATGGGCCTAAACATGGACAAATGAAGGAAGAGACAAATGACTAGCGATGGGGATGGAAACCTGAAAGGTCCATCAGTTACCCCTCCCATCATGAGCATGTGCAGAAAAGATAAAAGAGAAGGTTCTGAAACATCAGAGAAACTGGAAAGCCACATGTTTGGGGGGGGAGCCCAAAAGGCCTACTATGATAGTTTAAATATTGTAAAGTCAGAACTTAGAAAGGGATTTTTCCCTGGAAGAACTGGTAAATGATTTGCTTGTAAGAGGAACTATTTTGTTTTACAATCAGAGACTACAATTTTGCCTGTTGGAGAAAGTGCGATATGGAATGCATCAAATGTAATTAAATGAACAATGTTGAAGGGGAACTATTTCATTTTCAGCTATGTTCTATTAACTGTGAGAGTATTTGACTTCGTGAACCTATGTTCTTGTTAAAGGTTCTTCAGTATATTTTGTGATGTTTTCTACTATGAGTAATAAGTGTTGTTCATAAAACGATTGGCTATCTGGTTGTTTAAATATTTGTAATTGTCCATGCGTCTTGAAAGAAGTATCAGCTATCTATAACTCTTCATAATGCATGTACATAATGTATTACTCACCAATGAATGATAATTCTGCTCCCTAGGGATAGTTTAGGTAGTTAGTTTATTTTCTTGTTGTCTGTGATTTGGATGCTTGTGAGCCTTAAGACGAGAGGTTAAAACCTGCACATCACATTGTGACTGCTCCTTGCATCTTATCACCCTGCATGTCAATTAGGCACTTACATTTCACAATTTAAGTCAAAAAATAAAAATAAAAAACTCAATGGACTGGGCCGTAACCGGTGAAGCCTTTGTTTTGTACTTGACCTACGGTAGTCGGACCGCAAACTAGATGGATTCCCTGCACCAAACAGTCAACGGGCTAGTTTGGAACGTTGATTGGGGAGAATCCCTTACTGTTGCTGCCTGAGAACTTCCAGGCCTCAACATTTTTGGCACTAGAAGGAGGGCGGCCAGTGTATGGCTGGCCAAGGAAACCTATTTTCACGAGAATATTCCACCGGTAATAGCTCTGAAAGCAGTGGGTTTCAAAATCAAATTCCAGAAGAAAGAGAACATCTATATTCTGTTGACAAAGAAATTGTTAATGATCTAAGAAGACACACCAGGGCATATGTAAAGAAGATTGGAGGATTTCTAGTCATCCTTGAATTTCCCAAAAGAGAGTATAAAAGGAAAGATCATCCTGTAGTGGAAGACTCAGTGTTGGTTAGAGATTGGGAAGAGCTTGTAGAGACAACCTTACAGGAAGTTGTGCTACCTTTGAATCAAGAAGGCCCAGAAACCCCTCACAGTTCTCCTGCTCATACTCCAGCTGGTTCACCTCCCCATTCTCCACCCAGACTCATGGCAGGAGTAAACGCAAACCAAGCACCTAACCCACCAAATCCACCACCTGCATGGAGAGCCAGATCACCATTAAACCTGACACCTCCATTACATGACCTACCCCAAGCCTTTGACAAGTTGCTGCCTAAATTCGACCCCAATGAGAAGATACTAGTAGATGATCATCTGCAAAGTTTTTACTTGGCGATAGAAGGATTAAGGGCTAGGGAGCATGAAGATGTAGTCTGCAAACTATTCCCGCATACCCTTAAAGGAGCTGTAGCATCATGGTACTTTGGGTTTCCTGCTAACTCTATCCCTGATTGGGATACGTTCGAAAGAATTTTCAGAAGTAAGTATGGAACTCAGAAAAATCATGTGGCTCTCATGAAAGGGCTGTGCGCGTTGAAGAAAGAAAGAAAGGAAAAGGTGCACATTTTCACACAAAGGTTTGCATCCTATCTCAAGAATTTCTCTGAAACTGATAAGCCTTGGGACAAAGTTCTGATTGAATATTACACTTCAGCTTTAGGCCCTGATTTGGCCATGTTTGCCAAAGGTAGGGCGAAGCCTACTTTGACGAAAACTTATGAAGAAGCAGAAGTGGTGGAAGCTGAAAGAGAGAGCATTGAAGACTATCCAGAACAGTCAGGAGAGAAAGGTGCGAGAAGAAAATCCTTATTGTTTACTAAGCCTAAGGAAGAAAAGTCGCCAGATTTGGAAAATATGGCCAAAATGATGCAGAAGCTTTCCAACAAAATCATAGATATGGAGAAAGAAAAGGAAGCACAGAATTTTTATAAGCCATACTATAAGAAAAGAGAGGATAATCATCAGTCTCAACCCCCTCCTCACAATACTGCATCTGTGAATTTAATAGAGGTAGGCTTGGACAATTTTTACACTTTCCACCAATAGCCACACTCTGAAAAGAATTGTCCTCAATGGATTAATTCGATGACGTTGGTCATGAATCAACTTTTAGATTCTAGATTAACAGAAGAGGGAGATGAAGAAAGAAAATAGAATTCTACTTCTACTTCTACTAATGAACAGGAAGAGGAAACAATGGCTTTATGGAATTGGGTCTCGTTATTTGATGCTGAGGAGGAAAAGACTCAGGGGTACAAGGACGTTATGGAAACCAACGTAGCCACAAGGAGCCAATCGATGGTTAAGGAAGACAGTATTATACTCCCAAAGATTAAGAGGCTGCAAAGAAATGTTAAGAAGAAATTTCAAAACAGATCTTTGGTTGATAAAATTCCAGAGTTCACTATTACCAGCCAAAATCCTAGGCAAAATGAAGCGCGGGCCCAGCCAAGCGAAGAAAATACTAATAACCCCCGGCCCATTGAGCAGCCAATGGATTATGACATAGTGGAGGATTTAAAAAAGGTAAAATCAAATGTGCCACTATTCGAAATGTGTAAAGTGCTGCAGCAAAAACAAAGACTGTTGAAAGCACTTGAAGCATCAGATGAGAAGCTCCCCGCCAACAATCAACCTCAGGAAGAAGAAGAAATTGGAGAAACCAGCGTTGGAGGTAAGTCTAAAAGCAAACATCCACCTTTCCTCCTCACATTTAAAATTTTCAATCGTAATGTACATAATTGCTTGGTAGACTCAGGGGCGTCGGTAAATGTTATGCCCATATCAGTCTGTAAAAAGATCAATGGGCAGCCTAAGCCATCCATGTGGAGGGTGGTTCAATTGGATAGGATGGATGTAAGGGTGATTGGTGAGATGGAAGATGTCCTAGTCCATCTGGCATCCAATGACAAAGTTTGCCAAGTTATTAACATCATGGTGGCTGACATACCAGATGCTTACGGTCTTGTCCTGAGCAGAGATTGGTCGGCCAAATTAAATGGATATTTTGCCTCAGATTGGTCACATCTATGGTTTCCATACAAAGGGAGTCCAAACCAGATTAAGATTCTAAGAGAGCCTCACATGAAGTACAATGTTACTCGGCTAGAGGAGAAGAATGTACCAGTGGATTCTGTACTGGGAAATTATTTTGTTGAGTTGGAACCAGGGAATTATCAAGTGGAAGAAGCCAGCAACACATCAGACACCCAGCCTAATCTCCTTCGATTCTCACAGGCTGATGAGATTGACTGTAATATAGTAATATTAGCAGTAGGAATAGATTCACCTTCAGTAGTTAGTGATTTTTGGATTTTGTTTTTTGATGGATCTAATACATTAGAAGGGTCAGGGGTTGGCTATGTCCTGATCGACCCATAGAAGAATAAACATTTCCTTTCATGTAGATTAGAGTTTGAGTGTACTAATAATACAGCTGAGTACGAAGCACTGGTGCAGGGACTCAAGAAGGAAATTGAATTAAAGGTAAGTAACCTAAAAGTTTTTAGGGATTCTGAAATTATTATGAAACAAATACGGAATCAAATACATTGTGTTTCTCCTCACTTAAAGGCTTACCAGAATGAGGTATGGGATTTGCTTAAATGTTTTAATGCATTCAACATTATTTCAATTCCAAGACTGAAAAACGCAGCAGCTGACCTGTTGGCCACATCAGCCGCCAAGCTCGTACCCACTAATAATCGATGTTTTGTCGAACTGCTTTTCAGGCCCTCAGTACCGGATATGATCACCAACTTGTGAGTGTTCGATGATGATCAGCAAATAATAGAATTATTGACAAATGACGAGGTTTTTAAGGGAGCCATTATAGATGATGAGGAACATCAGGCCGAGATGAAATTTGACAATTTCATTCCTAAAGGAGTCAGAACTTTAGAAAAAATGTTCGATTTAAATGAAAAGTTTAGAAGACCAGCCAACGTGAAGACCCACAGCTCATCTCTACAGTTCAAGCTGATAATTTAGGGACTAAGAATAATCCCAAATTCGTAAATCTTGGCAAATGTTGTTCACCAGCAGAGAGAGACAAATTCATCAGTCTGTTTAAACAATATAAAGATGTTTTCACATGGACAAACGAAGATTTGAAAACATACGACACCAGCATCATCAAGCACATTGTTCCCATCAAAGCCGGAGTCAAGCCATATCAGCAGCCTTTGAGAAAAATGCATCTGAAGTTGGAACCACTGATTTAGAGTGAAATGAAGAAATTATTGGATGATAGAATCATTTTTAAAGTTAGACACTCTGAGTGGGTATCAAATCTGGTACCAATTAGAAAAAAATATGGAGAGATCAGATTATGCGTTGATTTCATAAATCTGAACCGAGCTTCTGATAAAGATAACTATCTAGTACCACCCATGGAGCAATTGCTCCAAATGGTCTCAGGTTCTGAACTGGTTTCATTATTGGACGGTTTCTTTGGCTACAATCAAGTATTAATAGCCGAGGAGGACAGGTTGAAGACAACGTTCAGGACCAAATGGGGAACCTTTTCCTACAGAAGGATTCCTTTTGGGCTTATAAAGGCGGGAGCAACATTTCAGAGAGCTATGGACATAGCTTTCCATGGATTGATTGGCCGCAGCATTGTAGTGTACCTTGACGATATTATGATATTCTCAAAAAAAAGAGGAGAGCACGCATTTCACTTACGGCGGATTTTTGAACGTTGTCGGAAGTATGGCATCTCACTCAATACTAAGAAATGTGTGTTCACTATCACAAAAGGAAAGTTTTTGGGTCACATCGTTTCAAAGCAAGGGATCTCCATTGATACAGAAAGAATTAAGGCTATTGAACAAATCCCCTTGCCCCATAATAAAAAAGGGATGCAATCATTCATGGGAACCATACATTTTGTACGAAGATTTGTGCCTGATTTCGCTCAGACTGTCAAACCGCTGCAGCAGATGGTGAAGTAGAATGCACAATTCAAGTGGACTGAAATTGAGAAGAATGCTTTCAGCAAAATCAAAACTATTGTTGCACACGCACCTTCCCTGAAGAGCCCAGATTTCGATAAAGACTTTATTCTATACACCTTTGCATCTGATGATTTGCTAGCAGCTGTGCTTACGCAAAAGGAAGATGGGGGGGGGATGAATTCCCAATATCCTTCATGAGCACTTGTCTACAAGGGGCTGAATTAAACTACCCAACCATTGATAAGAAAGCTTACGCAGTGTTTAAGGAAATGAAACAATTCAGGCCTTATATACTAAAAAATTGAACCAAGGTAATAGTCCCCTACCCAGCTGTAAGATCCCTACTCATACAGAAAGAGTTAGGAGAAAGAAGGGCAACTGGGTAACAAATATTCAAGAGTATGACCTTGAATTCAAGACAGCCTCTATAGTTAAAGGTCAAGGGTTGTTCAAATTGATGACTAAAAGTGGGAACAATGAAGAGCAAGCCTGGGAGGATGAGGCCAAATTACATGTAATGGATGTATATCCTCTGTTTATAGCTCCCGAGTCTTGGTATAGAGACCTTGTGCATTACCTACAAGAAGAGTTGTTACCAGAACATTGGAATTCCAAGAAAAGAAGAATGCTACATCTTAAATCAGCATTTTATCAAATTGTGGAAGGAATATTATTCGGAAAAAATTATGACGGGGTTCTTCTCAGATGCCTAGAAAAGGAAGATGTGAACAAAGTAATGACAGATTTTCATGACGATCCTGCTGTGGGACATTATTCAGGAGACACTACATCCCACAATATCCTTAGGGCAGGTTACTATTGTCCTACACTTTTCAAAGACGCACACGCACATGTCAGGAATTGTGATATTTGCCAAAGGTGTGGTGGGACAAAACCTAAAGCAGTAGCACCCCTAAAGCCTGTGATGATCACGGAACCATTCGAGCAATGGGGGCTGGATATAATTGGAGAAATAAAGCTGAATTCCTCTCTGCAGCACAAGTACATTCTGATCGCCACTGATTATTTCACCCGGTGGGTCGAAGCTATCCCACTGTGCAAGATAAATGAAGACGAAGTCATCAACTTCCTGCAAGATCATATCATGACCAGGTTTGGAGTTCTAGTTTCATTAGTCTTTGATAATGCTAAGTAATTCTCATCAATTAAATTAACTGCTTTTGCTCATGATAAAGGGATAAAATTGAATTATTCTGCTAACTACTATCCACAAGGAAATGGCTTGGTTGAGTCCTCTACCAAAAATCTGATTAGAATGTTAAAGAAGACTATAATAGAAAACCAGAGGAGTTGGAACTCAGCACTCCCAAATGCCCTTTGGGCTGATAGAGTCACCCCCAAGTCTACGATAGGAGTGTCACCTTATACCCTTGTGTATGGTAAAGAAGCCATTCTTCCACCCAACATCATGCTGTCGTCTTCTATGTTAGCCCAAGAGTCTAGTGGGTCGGAGGATGAAATTTTGGAAATAAGAATATATAATATTCTGAAAGTAGAAGAAGCTAGGTCTAAAGCCCGAGAACACTTTAAGCAACAGCAGGAGTTAGTTAAGAGATGGTTCGACAAGCATAAAGATGGAACAAAATACTTTGAAGTAGGAGACTTAGTCCTTAAATGGGATCACCCCCATGATGAGAAAAGAAAGCACACTAAATTCCAGCAGTTGTGGGTAGGCCCTTTTCAAATCGCAGCAAAACTTGGTCCTTCTACTTACAATTTGCAGGATTTTCAGGGGTGGGAAGAGAACTTACCAGTGAATGGTTTGGTTCTCAAGCCTTATTTTTCCTGAGTTTCTTTGAGATTTTCTGTCTTGAATATAAATAATCTGTTTGGCTGTCTTTTGAGTCATGTTTTACAGTTGGTTTTAGTTTGATTGTTGTGATTTCAATAAAGGGGACGAACCCGCGATTGCATGGGGAACATCAAAAGGTTTGGGAATGATAGACATTTTTGAGTCTCATACTGTGTGTTGCTAAAGGAACTTCTTCCAGTTTAGTTGTTTTCTCGAATACTTTTGTGTGCATTGAAGTCCTGCTTAACCCCTGTGAAGTAAACTGGATTCAAAGAGTCTAGAATACTATGTTGAGGCTCCATCCACGTCACACTTAAAATGTTCTAAGGAGCGACAGTGGAGGACCCATGGAAAGAATCAAGGTGAACAATATATTAAATGTAAGTGATCCCATGCCAAGAAACGAATGCCAAAAGACAAATAAAGAGTCAAAACTCCTATGAAATCATCACAAATCAAAGAAGGTGCTAAATCATAAGTACTAAGTGGCTGAAAGATCCTCTCCGTCTGTGAGCTGAAACTTGAAATACACCACTCACACAAAAGGACACTATGGGATAGAGGATCCTAAATTAAAATTCAGTAAGAAAGGCATGCAGGAAGATTCATACGAAAAGGGACAAAAGTCCAAAAGCACAAAAAAGTGCTAAAAGGCATGGGAATGAGTAACAAACGAATATTTTTGTTCATCATATGCTATAATCCTATGGTTTCCAAAGCTATCAGCTACCTGAATACAAAGGTAATAATGAAATTCATCCTCTGGCCTCAACAGAGTCATCTGGACTTGAAAATCTTGGTTTCCACTCTCCTAAATAGGACTATTATCAATGATTGAAGGTACACACTTTCGACATTCGAGAAATCCAGATAGCTGGAAGAATTCAGTGGGATGCACTTGTTGTTAAACAGTTGGTCACTCAAATATTAATCTCCCAGAGATCTAGGTTCACCAGGTAATCGCCAATTATTGCAGCTCCAAATTTTCTCCCCAAATTTTCTAAATTTTTGGGCCTCTCCTCATAAGTTAAAGTCGTTTTCATCGTTGGATGCTTGAATCGTTGGTCATGTTTTATGTTGAATGATTTTTTAAGATTGGGTTACAGCCTTCTTTAATGATTATCTGTGTATCATTTTTATGGTTGGTCGCGGATATGAGTTTGGTATGCCTAGCCAGGGGTAAATTGTCTTTGTCTTTGAAGGTCCGCTGTTTCGGAAGCAAACGGGTTTCAACCAGTGCTGGTTTTATAGTTTCGAAGTACTTAAATTTTTCTGTTAGACTGGGTGTCATCTTATGTTAAATCGGTAGTTGACAACTTGTTTCTCTTCTGCTGTTGTGGATCCCAAATCGTTTAGCCAGCCGAAGCATAAAGCGATCCGCTTGCCGACATACGTTGCCTTTTTTAGCCTCGGACCCGAAGCTATTTTTCTTCCGCCGTTGCAGCCAGGGAAGCCTTTTCCCTTCCGATGTCAAATTATTCCGATTCCTGATTAATTTTGTTCCACCCACATCGCTCGTCTCTAACCTTTTCACTTCCACCATTGCGGCTCCCAAAGTGATTTTGCCTCCGAAGTAGAATTCCATCCAATGTCTGACTGAGTTCCTCCCTCCGCTGCTTGCCCATTTTTTTTCCTCTTCCACCGTTGCGGCTAGGAAATCCTTTTGGCTTCCGGTGTCCCAACCTTACTGGATTTTGATTGAGGAGTTTTTTTCCCGCCCTTTGGTCACTCATCCGTTGCCTCGTTCCTTTCTGTCGTTACGGCTGTAGTGGGACTTTTAGCTTCTGATGATATTATTCTAAGTATCCAATGAGTCCCCGCTTCTTGTCAAGGTAGTGGTGCCGATGTTTACCTTGTGGTAGTAACGCAGTGCATGACCTTCTCGATGCTTATCCATTCTTGTTAACATCATTTGAATGCGTTTCCAATGAATGATGCTAGTCATTTGAATGCAGGTGGGTTACAAAAGTCGGTCAAACTGCTATAGCATGAAGGAAGATGGGCCTAAACATGGACAAATGAAGGAAGAGACAAATGACTAGCGATGGGGATGGAAACCTGAAAGGTCCATCAGTTACCCCTCCCATCATGAACATGTGCAGAAAAGATAAAAAAGAAGGTTCTGAAACGTCGAAGAAACTGGAAAGCCACATGTTTGGGGGGGGAGCCCAAAAGGCCTACTGTGATAGTTTAAATATTGTAAAGTTAGAACTTAGAAAGCGCTTTTTCCCTAGAAGAACTGGTAAATGATTTGCTTGTAAGAGGAACTATTTTGTTTTACAATCAGAGACTGCAATTTTGCCTGTTGGAGAAAGTGTGATATGGAATGCATCAAATGTAATTAAATGAACAATGTTGAAGGGGAACTATTTCATTTTCAGCTGTGTTCTATTAACTGTGAGAGTATTTGACTTCCTGAACCTATGTTCTTGTTGAAGGTTTTTCAGTATATTTTGTGATGTTTTCTACTATGAGTAATAAGTGTTGTTCATAAAATGATTGGCTATCTGGTTGTTTAAATATCTGTAATTGTCCATTCATCTTGAAAGAAGTATCAGCTGTCTGTAACTCTTCATAATGCATGCATAATGTATTACTCACCAATGAATGATAATTCTACTCCCTAGGGATAGTTTAGGTAGTTAGTTTATTTTCTTGTTGTCTGCGATTTGGATGCTTGTGAGCCTTAAGATGAGAGGTTAAAACCTACGCATCACATTCTGACTACTCCTTGCATCTTATAACCCTGCATGTCAATTAGGCACTTGTATTTCACAATTTAAGTCAAAAAAAAAAAAAAACTCGGTGGATCGGGCTGTAACCAGTGAATCCTTTGTTTTGTAGTTGACCTACGGTAGCCGGACCGCAAACCGAACGGATTCTCTACACCAAATAGTCAACAAGCTATTTGGGAACGTTGATTGGGTAGAATCCCTTACTGTTGCTACTTGAGATTTTCCAGGCCTCAACACAAGGTCAAATGTGAGTGTTGATCCTTTTCACAGATGATAGTAGTTGAGTACTTTAATGGTGGTGAATGTAAGGGATGTGCCTTTCTGACATGATGTTGGATGTGTTCCTCTCATGGTCAAATGTGAGTGCTGGCCATTTTGACTTAGGGTCAGATATAAGGGCTAAAGAATACCTACAAATATGCTAGGCCTATAGCCAACATGAAAGAAGGCTGGCTCTGTAGAACTTCCTGTGACGAGAAGAATCATGAGATGGCACCTATGATGATGACCCAGTGATGATCCAGATCGAGTGATGATTCATATCTAGTTATTATGTCTCTGAGATGATCCAGATCGAGTGATGATCCAGATGCAACAGTGATGATCCAGATCCAATGATGATGTCCCTGTGATGATCTAGATCGAGTGATGATCCAGATCCAGTGATTATGATCTAGATCTAGTGATGATCCAGATCCAAGATGAAGATGAATTGAATATGAATATGACTTGAAGATGCAGATGATGAGATGATCCAAATAATAAGACCAGTGCTAACAAATTTTGTTGATATAAAACCTTCCTAGTTAAGAGGGAGTGTTGATGTATATGTAACTTCAGAATGTATTCACTTGTATATTTCATGTATTGTACCTTGATGTTTTTTTCGGGAAGTATCTGTAATGTAATTGAGTCATGGCATGCCCTGATGTTTCTATAGGGAGGTTCTATAATGTAAATAAGTTAGGTCAATTAATTGTGGGTAACCCTCCTATTGATCAGGGGTTAAAGTCCCCACAGTTTTGAGGCACTAGGATTATTAGACTCTCCTAGAGAAGTCGGCCCTAGTAGGGTTTTGTCAAGTAAAGAATTAGTATAAACAGAGAGCTAGCCTCTCTATTTAGAACACACTCACTCACACTCAGCTGTAGCGCATAGCTAAGGAAGAATAAGACACTGGGGCTAGGAAGAAAGAGGCTACTGCTGTTGGGAGATCATCTTACTATTTTGAGGTTTTACTTTTGGTGTTGATTCTGTCTCTGAGGAAGTTGCGGGGTTTTCTCCATTTATGGTTTCCCCAAGGAAAAAAATTGTGTTCATTTCCTCTTATGTTTGATTGCTATACTTGTTATTCTCTTAGTTAAATATCCTAACATAATTCCATCTTGAATGATAAAATTATAACACCAAGATCGGTATTATCAACAATACTTGTACAGTCAATGATTTCCTATTTCAAGTCCTCAATGTCAAATTTACATATCATATTTATCGGTAACTATTGATGGGCTATGGGAAGACCTAGGTTTTATACCTTTAGCTTCGCACCAACAAAAGACCCACAGTGTTGGCCCTTTCGGCAACAACCTGTGAATAGGTTGCAGTCTCACCCGAAACAGCTATGGGGTGCCGCAGAATCAGGTTTCTGTAAGCACAAGAGGGATATTACTGTACCTTTAGTCTTATAAACAATACTCATACAATAAATAGCTTCAACATTCACTTAACTAACTTCGCAGTTTATATATCATGCAGTTACTTGCTCAACCCTTACTGGGAATTCACAGCAAAGTTATTATTTAATAGCTTATCATACTTTATTCTTTAGCTACTTAATAGATGCATAACATAACAGAAACAAAACACAGAACCAACACAACACAAGATATACATGGTTCACCCCTAGTGTAGGGGCTACGTCCACAGAACTGTGTTTATATTCAACTCTTTACAAAAACCACAGTTCTGCTTTGCACACTCAGCTACAGATCTTCTCAACACCCTTAAGCTGCGCACTCAGCTTGTAGCACCTTTCTTACAAAAACCCTCTGCGCACTCATCTTGCAGAGGTCGTCCACGCACTCAGCTGGGACTTAACCTTAAACCCTAAAACAGGTCTTTCTTCCTTCGCATCAAATCATGATACATCAAAAAGTCTCAAAATCCTAACCTTACTCCTTTACAAAAGTGCCTATTTATACCATCGCACTAATACAATACCATGAGCTTAAACCATGGGCTTAAAAACCATGAGTTCAAACCATGGGTTATTTACAAACAAAGGGGCTTCGACCCAACCCCAATACCCCTAAGACTATTCTAGGCCGCAACTCCGCTTAAAAGCTTCGAACCCAAAGACCGCGGAGTTGCCAAAATAAGGGACCTTGAAGGTCGAGCCCCAACAGGCCCCTAAGACTCCCCAGTAGCCCGTCCCGGGACACTCTGCTACTTTTTTGGTGGACAAACCTTGTTGGTGAAGATAGTAAACTGCTTGTTGCGGCTTCGGCTGCGTGCTCCTTCTTTATGATCTCCCATTCATGTCCTATCGAGCATTTGACCATCCACAACTTTGGATCTTTAATAAATGGTACCCCTAGGATTGCATTCCAATGTACTTTTTCATAAGACAAACAACATGCCTCCACTCTGCTGATCCAGGAGGATACATCTCGAGATCCTCCAGAGTCTTTCCTGAGGGTTTGTGCCTTTCTTCGTTCCGCTTAGAGCGAACTTCTGCCTTAAATTTATTCCTGGTAGATCGTGTCTGCATTGGTTGAGTCAGTGCTGGGGGAGTTTCTTCATGGGGTGCAGAGGTAGTTGTGTGGCTGAAAAGGTTCTGCA
This sequence comes from Pseudotsuga menziesii, assembly GCA_001517045.1. Taxonomy (NCBI): domain Eukaryota; kingdom Viridiplantae; phylum Streptophyta; class Pinopsida; order Pinales; family Pinaceae; genus Pseudotsuga; species Pseudotsuga menziesii. Next base: position 180,186 of record LPNX010804778.1, read on the forward strand.
GACCCCCCTGTTCAAACTCTCTCACTAATTCCTGAAGCTCGCGCTCAGCTATCATGGGCTCAATTGTAAAACTCAAGGAAATGCATAATGCGATTTCCGCAGACCTGGGTGTCTTCTTATAGAATACATCAATCCGATCTGCCCTAACTGTGCATTGAAGACACCAAATATGATAGAGATATTGTCCAACCGGCGGTAGATTTCCCAAGATCTCATTAATACAAGCAGTTAGTATAGTTAACATACCGGCGCCGCCAAATTTGATTGTTTTCAATGGGCGGATTTTAGGCTCCGACACATCTTTCATTCTTCGGCACAGCCAGTAACTCTATCTGCACCACAATAAGGACATTCGACACTTCCTGATACTAACTTCGACAGAGCTTCAAACTTCGACCCACGACAGAATGTCTTCCACGGTTTCAATGATTCGTTTCATTTCTGAGAACTTCGTCAGAAATAGCTCATTATATTCATGGAGAAGTTTAGTCACTTAACTTACCATTTCTTCATCCCAATAGTCTCCAATGGTAGCGTACTTAGGCATTTCTTCTGTTCCAATATTTACTTTCCTTGTCTTCAGGGGCTGAGTTACTTTAGGTGCTTCGACTACCGGTCCATGTACTTTGCAGTGTCCTTCCGACTCAGGAATATTGATGTTGCGAGGGTCATCATCTTCATCAATGGTGAGGTTATAGCATTCTACTGCATTAGCTTCTTGTTCTTTCCAATCAATTTGGTACTCGGCTATGCCTTTATTATCAAACACTTTAGTATGGAGCAGCCTAATAGCTGTGTCAAGATCAGGGCAAACCTCGTTAATAGAAAATGTAAGCACAAAACTATCAACAAGAGTATTCCAACTTACAACACCATGGAGAAGCTCTACCTCTGCATACCAATTCTTTGCTATAGGTTCCAAAGTGTGTACAAACCTATGTACCCATTCTTCATAAGGTACATGCTCCCATGCTTCACAACACTGTTCCAAGTGTTCTTGAGGGTTGGTCTAACCATCAAATCTGTTGCGCACCTCGTGAGGCCGATCTGTGAATCTCAGGTGAAGAAACTTTTGACAAGCTTCCTAGTTATGAATGTGCTTCTTATGGCCATTCCACCATCTGGCAGCTGCGGCTCTGAATACTGAATCTAGAGTCTCCATTTTCTGTGGGTCTGGTACCTGCTCTGAGAACTACACAATAAACTCTTATGGGTCTGTCGAACCATCAAAAACAGGTAAAGCTCTTGTCTGTGAGCTAAGCCATCTGAGAGACTTGGTAATTCTTCCACATCAATGTCCATGTAGCTCATACAGTCTATTCTACCAATTCTCTAGGCCGTCATCTGAGTCAGTCATACAAGAACTGTCACATTTCCAATACATTATACCTTCAGTGGTAGGGTTAACATAGTCTTCTTCTTTAGCAGTAATGTTGTAAATGTGGTCTAAAACATCCATTTCTTCATCTCTCACTGGATCTGTGTACCTTTCTCCTTGAGAAGGGTCCAATGGTACTATGACTCTCAGTCCTTTTCCTTCGAAAGTCATCTATCTCTTCTTAAGGTTGATCATTACATCATTATCTATTTCCCATTCAATTCCTAGTGGTGCTGGATAGGGGTTGTTGTCATCAATTATTTCAATTACCTCAAAGTCTACTAAGGTTCTAACTCCATCAATATCTACTGATACACTAGGGATTCTACCCAAGGGCATGATCTTCTACTGATTGGCTAATCTCAACTGTATAGGGGACCATTCAAGGGTAGGGTTTCCCATTTGTTCCCAAGTCTTCCTAGTTAAGACATTTACTTTAGATCCTAGGTCTAAAATGATGTCAGTCATATCATAATCTCATATCTGAGCATGCAACCTCATTTCTCTTCCAGTCCTTCTAACTCTATTAACATTCTTTCCTTTATTAGGGTTTCGCTGAGATTCGCAAGATTGGAAAACATTATGTAACTCATTCAGAGCAGTCTTGTTTCGTAATAACTTCATACAACTCTGTAAAAAGGATGTTAATGCACTTACTTGATCTGGCGAAGCTTCTTGCAACTGCAACTGCTGGTGGTGCTCTTGTGTCGCTGCTATAGGTGGATCAGCAAAGTCTTTCCTAGCTTCCATGAATGTTTCTTTTTCTCTGTTAACATCAAAGGCTAGGAATTTCTCTGGGGTCTTGCGGACCTAAGGCCCATCAGGATGTTTCACTGTATTCTGCACTTACGTCGTAGCTCCACTCCTTGTAACAACATTAATAGCTAGGACAGGTCGTCTCTCTACAGCAATCATCTGAACATTCTGCATAGGGGGGCCATTCCTTTCTTGTATTTTTTCTATCAACTATGGACATTGCTCAATAACATGATCAACTACTCTGCAATATCGGCACGTCATAGTTGGATTATGACAGTCTTTAGCTACATGTCTTGCCTGATTGCAGTTATACCAAATAACCTGGCTTCGACCTCTTCTAGGAATACCACCACGACCTCTGAATTTACCTCAACATGGGTTACCACCATGGTATCCATATCCATCATTTCCTTGTGCATCATTTTGTACGCGATAAGCATCATATGTGCATTCTCTCATGAGGTCAAAGCTGCGACACTCATCTGCATTGTGCCCGACTGACTTGCAAAACTTACAGTATGGATTATTAGGAACTTGGACATACCTCTGTAGCATATTAAAATCTTCAGGTCGATGCTGGCCAGTTGTTCGACAGATCTCACAATAGAGGACAACAGTGTTAAACGGATTTGGTGCACCGGTACTCAGGTAGTTTCTTATTGCAGGGCATTGTTCCTTGTCATGTCCTTCTGTTTTGTAGTGGGTACACCAAACCTCTTCTCGAACATTTTTTCCTTTCTTCATGTCGCGTAGCTCCAAGGCCATTTATGCTAACTATGTCTGTATCTGGGCTATGCCAGAATTATCTTTGACAAGAGCTGTTTCAAGCTTCATGGCAGTTTCTAAGGCCTCTTGCTGGTCGACAACCTTCTGTTGCATAAGGCGGGTCCTGATATGAGGTAACAGGGCTGCAATGAAGCATTCCTTGTGTTGCTTTGGTCCAATAGTAAAACTGAATTGATCCAGCAGAACCTTGAACCTCTGATCAAAGTCCCACACTAATTCACCTCTCTTCTACTGAATATCCTTTAGCTCAGTTATACACTGCGACTCTGATTTAGGCTTCTTAAATTCCTTTATCATAGCTTTTTTAATATCGGCCAGGATGCAGTTCTGAGTGCTAGAAAAATTCATAAACCAGGTCAAAGCCCGGTCTCAGAATGAGGTGATTAACTATGCTCTTCTTGTATTATCATCCGTAATATTCTTCGCAGTCCACACAGCTTCGCACAGGAACCAAAACTGCTTTGGATCCTCTGATCGGTTCCTTTAAAGACTGGCAGTTTGATATCATCGTTCACATGGGCTATATTGGATCGAGGGGGGGGAGGAGGGGGGCTGGTAACAGGGGGAGGGGAACTTACTGAGGGAGATTGACCTATGACAGAACTACTAGGGTTAGGGTTACTTTCAGATGGCGACGGGTTCTCAGGGCTGATAGGTCTACGTTGCGGCATGATAGGAGGGTTTCTGAGAAAAAGGGGTTTTTTAGGTTAGAGTCTTCTGGACTTAGCGAGGTATCAATGTTATTCTGGCTAAGGGTATAGGATCCAAGATCTCTCTTGTATCTTTTACCACTACGAAGCAAACCACTTTGCTCGCCACAATCACTTGCACTTCCAAACATAGGTTAGTAATAACAAATCTAGCAATCGGATTCAATAAGCAATATGCCTTTCTCAGCCAAAAGCATTTTAATATTTAGACCAAATGAATTCAATTACTAACCCCTAGGTCCTTTGAATAACTTCCTTTCTGCTTCACTGAACGAAGTATGCGTGTCGATGGCGAACTCCATCACAAATGCTTCAAGGGTTCGTGTCGTCCAGAAATCAACAACCCTTGAGACTGCGTTGTTCACTCTTTGTAATATCTTAATTCTTGCGGGGCTCCAGGCAGGAAACTGATCTTCCTTGAATTTTGTCTTTTTCTCTGTCAACCTGGATAACCACTGGTGCAATTCTATGTGGATACTACCAAAGAAAATTGCATGAATATCAGTAAAAACGTACCTTTGCAAGAATTCGTCTGAGCTACGATGAGGATCCTTATTTTCTTGTTTGGCAAATTTTAGATAGGTCTCTTCAATCCAGTCACTGATTTCTTTCACTGAGGGCCTCCAGAACATATCCCTCGAGGTAGAATGTAAATCCCTCTTGAACAAATACTATTCAACCGACAATGGAACCACTTTTTTGGGCTATGGGTAGACTCGAGTTTTATACCTTTAGCTTCGCACCGACAAAAGACCCACAGTGTTGGCCCTTTCGGCAACAACCTGCGAACAGGTTGCAGTCTCACCTGAAACAGCTATGGGGTGCTGCAGAATCAGGTTTTTGCAAGTGCAAGAGGGATATTACTGTACCTTTAGTCTTATAAACAATACTCATACAATAAATAACTTCAACATTCACTTAACTAACTTCGCAGTTTATATATCATACAGTTACTTGCTCATCCCTTACTGGGAATTCACAACGAAGTTATTATTTAATAGCTTATCTTACTTTATTCTTTATCTACTTAACAGATGCATAACAAAACAAAAACAAAACACAGAACCACCACAACACAAGATATACGTGGTTCACCCCCAGTGTAGGGGCTACGTCCACAGAACTGTGTTTATATTCAACTCTTTACAAAANAGATATTCTCAACACCCTTAAGCTGTGCACTCAGCTGGGACTTAAACTTAAACCCTAAAACAGGTCTTTCTTCCTTCACATCAAATCATCATACGTAAAAAATTCTTAAAAGCCTAACCTTACTCCTTTACAAAAGTGTCTATTTATACCAGCGCACTAATATAATACCATGAGCTTAAACCATGGGATTAAAAACCATGAGTTCAAACCATGGATTATTTACAAACAGAGGGGCTTCGACCCAACCCTGATACCCCTAAGGCTATTTTGGGCTGCAACTCTGCTTACAAGCTTCGAACCCAAAGACCGCGAAGTTGCCAAAATAAGGGACCTTGAAGGTCGAGCCCCAACAACTACCATATCATTTTTCAAACCTTCACAATGAATTGACATTTGAACACACTCACCTTTCCAATGTGCACAACTATCATGTTCATGTTGCACCTCACCCTCATTGTTGGATTCCAAATTTGGGTCATGACAAGCTGCATCTGCATTGCACCGAATATTGTAGCGATCCAGAACATATCCTGCAGGAATCGATTGTCATAATGGTGCATCATTGCAAGTTTTATCCATTCAAATTTAATTTTGGTAGGGATAGGACACTAATTCCCCATCGATCTGGCCCCTAAAATCAACCAAAAAACACTTCAATATTGCAATCCCATCCTCTAAAGCTACTTGGCCTTGTAATCTCATGCACTTGTGATAGTGGCAGCTTTGTTTATAAAGATTCGAACTGTCTTGTCAATAATTTTATCCTTTTCACTGATGGAAATGGTTTGGTTTTAGTCACCAAGGGACTCTAAAATCCATGCTTACTTTATTCCTAATTCAAGCAAGGTCAAATTTTGGAGGCTATGGCTCATTTTTTACAACTCATCAGCGTTCTCCATCAGTTTTGCTTCAAGCTAAAACTTCATCTATTATGCAGCACAATAGTACACAAAAAATGTCGAATGAGGCAGTGGCAGAGATCATATGATTTATAGATGATAATTTTATTGGGAGAAATAGCATGTAAATTGTACATTATGCAATCAACAACCATTACCTCAAAATTTATCTTACACTACTTTTTAGAAAAATAATTTTTGACAATCTTTTGTAGTGCATGCAGTTGGCATATGCAAGCACAGGAGGCACTGCCCCTTCTAAAACAAAGGTGGTATTGAAATCCACCAATGTATCACCTGGTTCAATATCCTTAGCTGCTATTTTTGAAAAAAATTGGAAGATGTCTATTTCTACAATTGAAAGAGGATCCTATAGCTAAGAACAAAAATATTGGTGATCAGAAGAGGTTAAAGTTGTGAATTAATATGGGCTTTGAATCTGCTCTATGCAGTAAGAAATATGGAATTTAAGTGAGTTAGGCCTTAAAAATTCTCCATCTCCATCTCTTGAGGATAGCCCTGATGATGGATAGGAATTATCACCTGATAATGAACCCACTCCTGCTCTATCTCCTTTATCTATTATCTAGGTATGATTTCCCTTTTCTGTCTTTTCTATATAGGGATTTGTTTGTTTTATTTCTTTTTGTTGGATCCAAACATGTTATGTTGATCACTAAAGGAATCTTGTTGTTTTGTCTACATGTGCTAGAGAATATTATGACATCATATCATATTCTTGGAGGTTCCTTACTTACACCCATTTAGAATATTCTGCTGCAATTTTTGGAAAGAGATCATACTATTTTTTTAAAAGAACCTAAAAATTTGGCATTCAAGAAAGAGTTTCTAGAAGATCCATCCACAAATAGAAATGACTTTGAGTTAGTTAAGAATTTCAGAGGTTCAAAGGAAGTAAGGGGGACATCTAGTGAGAACAAAGGAAAATATACATAAATAAAGGATCCCAATATAGAATTAGCAAAGAAGGTTACAACTAATTTGAAACTTCCAAAAAAATCCTCTTCAAGAGACTCCCATCATGGAAGGAAATAAACAGAAATCATGGATGAGTCAAAGAAAGAAAATCCAAAGGAATCTAATACATACACAAAATCAACAAAATAAGCATGAAAGGACAAAATCCTTTCGACTGACTTATATAAAGATGAACATACTGAACCAGATGAGAATAAATATTTGGGCAGGGTCATGAAAACAGAAAGTACGTTGATGCCAGTTTCTATGAAGAAAGTTTGCAAAGAAAGAGTACCTGACCAAGTGAAATAAGTTAAAATTAAAAGTGTTCATAAATATTATGCATCTCATCAAAAGAAGACTGAGACAAAGAATCGTAAAGATCGCAAGACAAGTGACCGTTCAAAATACCGTATGGGTTCCAAGGAATGGCATGGGCCAAAAGACGCCACAAAATAAAATTCAAACGACAGGGCTTCTTGGAAGGGTATCTCTGATGAAATGGTTAGTAGAGATAAGGAACTTGAAAATCAACATGGATCATCCAGTAAGAAAAAAAATACATGAACAAATATGTTAATTCATCTAAAGAAGCATCAAAATAAAAATATGGGGATCGTGCAAGAGAATTGTACAAAGATCAAAGAAAATGAAAGCATACCAATGATTCTTTGATCTCAAAAAGTTTTGGAGTTCAAGGTATCGAAGTTCAAAAAGAATCAAAACATGCATCTTTCAAGGACTATCATAGAGATTATGTCAAATAAGCTAGGAAAGAATAGAATGGAACTAGAAAAAATCCTATTGATGCTTATCACAAGGATAGTGTGAAAGAATAAATATTTGATCCATTTAAGAATGGGGTTCCAAGGGTCTCTGAGAAGGGGAGAGAGAGAGAGAACATACTTTAACGAAGGAATATTCATTTATGAAATTGGATCATAGTTCGACTAGTGAAGTGCATATTTCAGCTTCTATAGTTCCTCAGCCTTTTCCAGGAGTTCCCATTGATACTTATGCAGGATTGTTGCCCCAAGGAGCTTGTTTGGTATCCCAAGATCTAGTTTTTATAAAGGAAAAGTGGGTAATGTGTAATGCATGTGAGAAATGCCTCTTGCTTCCATATGGGATGGTTTCTTCAAAACCACTTCCAAAGAAGTGGTTTTGTTGGATGCTTCATTGGCTATAAGTATTGTGAACTAACAATCTTACTTTGTTTCTTATTTAGTGTTTGCAAGTTCTAGTAGTCGATGCTCAAGTGATGAATTCCATGTTTGACATGTGTCTCAGTCTACAGTTGAGTTGATTATGTGTTTTGTACTTTCTCATGGACTAATTGATATGGAAATTAAAGAGAAAATTCAAATTCCAAGAGCTCCGCATTTTGAACCTGCCCTTGATACCAAACAACTCGATCCAATTCAAGATGTAAAATCTATGATGCCAAGTCTATTTTCTAGTAATGGTAAGAAACATCTAGTAATGACTTGACTGTCAAATTTTGTGGGCTCAATGAACCACTCAAATTCTCTTCCAAAAAAGAGTAAAAAGAGCTTTGTCAATAGCAAGAGCATAAATGATGTAGGTCAACAGTATCTAGAAACGTTTCAAGAAGGAACAAGCATATTACACCAAGCAATGAAGTGGAATGATGTTGTAGCATGAATACACAAGTCCAAACAACAAGAAAAATGGAATCCAAAACCAAATACTTTTGATAAAGGTATGTGTATGCAAATCATTTGTTTTGATTTGGTTTTCACTTAGTGATTATTTTTCAGTGTGATTTTATATTTTTCTATAATATGTTGCACTTCTTATATTTTCATTCAAAATTTTGTTCTTATGTGTGTCTTGCATTTCCATGAAGAGCATAAATCATTGTGCTTAATTCTTAAAAAAATTCATAGTGATGTCTTCCTAATTTGTGTCATAGGGTGATGCAGTGCAAGGAAAGTGCAAGAATGCAAGTGAGCCAGAGGTACATAAGCCTCTTAAGAATTTCAAGGCCAAAGCAATAGTTGATGGCTCTAATCGTGAATTGTCAACAATTCCCAAAAAATCAAGCAAATCTGATAACTTGCATGGACCACCGATGCCTGTTGTGAGACCTCTTGCATCTAATGGAGTTATAGAAAGGGATCCTAACAGAGCATTTGCTGCAAATCCTATTAGAAGAGACCATGGGAAAGATACCAGAAATTTTGTACTCAAAGAGGACAAGCATATGAAACACTCTGCAGACAAATTGAAGGTTTCATTGATGTTAATTGTTATTATTTATCCATCTATACATAGCCAAAAATTACTCTCATGATTTTTTGCAATCCAATGTTTAAAATGATAACTCCCTTAGAAGTATAATAGAACTACAATATATGTTGCAGACTATGGGAGGTAGAGACCTTGAAATCACTAGTCGTTACTTTCAAGCGGATTTAAAATTTCTTCATGGTGCTTCATTATTGGAGCCTTGCAATTATGACAATGCAACGCATGGAAAAACAACTCAGGATATGAAGGTGTATACAGATAATTCCAAGCTCTGTGAGTAAGTCTCATAATCTCTTAGAATTTGAGTTGAAATTTTTATCCATTTTTTCTATGTTCTCAAATCTCACCTTCATTGTGGTGATTTTTTTCCTGTCTTTATTAATTTTCCTATGGAGCACCTCTGGAGTTCCATTGGTTCTGATAATTCTTTGTATCAGTCTAGTTGTGTCTATATCTAAGGTAGGCTGGCCAGAGATAAACTTACAAACATGATTGAATGTTTCACACATATTTTAATATAAAATGTGTCAACTATAATGTTGGGCATGGTTTTATTATTTCATTCAACTCTTTTTGAAATATGTGTTGATTTTCTTTTCTTTCTAATTTTGGTAGCCTTCAGAATTCTATAAAAATATGTTTCATTTTCTAGAATTGGATGACATGGTAGCTTATGTGTTAGTTTTAAATCATTCAAGATAGCATTATGATATTAGGATCTTTAACTGAGAGAATAGCATGCACAACAATAAAACAGAAGAGACACAAGACACAAAGAATTTTCCTCAAGGAAACCATAAAGGAGAAAACCCTGCAACTTCCTTAGAGATAGAATCAACACCAAAAATAAAACCTGAAAACATAAAGATGATCTCTCGACACCAACAGTCTCTCTCTCTTGTCCCAGTAACTTCTCCTCTCACTCATGTGCTCCAATGAGTGAGTGTGTGTGTGATAAATAGAGAGGCTCACTCTCTATTTATATTATTTTGTTCACTTGAAAGCCACTCCAACATGTCGGCCTCACTTAATAATTACTTAATAGACCCGACATCTCTAGGAGTGTCTAATAACCCTAGTGCCCCAAACATTGTGGGGAATTTGCCTCCTCCGACCAATAGGAGGGTGACACAATGGTGGGGACTATTTCACCAACTTACAATGACTCACCTAGGGTCGAACTCACTAGGATAGTCTAATAAACCTAGGGCCCCACAACTGTGGGGAATTTAACCCTTGACCAATAGGAGGGTTACCCACAATGACTTGACATGACTTTCACATTATAGAAACTTCCCGATCGGAACATCATGGCATGACATGAATCAAGTACATCTCGAAATAAAAATTGGATTACAATAGATAAGAAATACAAGTGAATACGATCCAAAGTTACAATTACATAAACACTCCCTCTTAACTACAAAGGTATTCTCTTGACACAATTTTCATCACTGGTCTTCTTCTCTTGATCATCTCATCATCTGCATCTTCAAGTCATATTCATCTTTGGATCTGGATCATCACTTGATATGGATCATCACAGGTCATCATCACTGGATCTGGATCATCACTCGATCTAGATCATCATTGAGCATCATCACTGGATTTGGATCATCACTGGACATCATCACTAGATCTGGTCATGACTAGATATGGATCATCATTGGATATGGATAATCACTGGACATCATCACTGGATTTGGATCATCACTAGATCTGGATCATCACTGGATCTGGATCATCACTCGATCTGGATCATCGCTGCTGAATCATCATCGCTGGATCTAGATCCTCACTCAATCTATATCAGTACCACGGGTGCTATCTCATGATTCTTCTCATCATAGGAATTTCTATAGATCCAAACTTCTTTCATGCTGGTTGTAGGCCTAGCCATCATGTACGTCTTCTTCAACGCTTATATCTAACCTACTCATCAGAATAGCCCACCTAGCACTTACATCTAACCTACTCATTAGAAAGGCACACCCAGCACTTACATCTAACCTACTCATCAGAAAGGCACACCCAGCACTCACATCTGATCATATAGGATCAATCCTATAATCACATCAGACAGGCCCAGCACTCACATTCACCAACATGATAGGAAATCACTATCATATGTGAAAAGGCTTCAACACGTACATCTAGCCTGGTAGGAACCAAATCCTACACCCTTGTCAGAAAGGAATGCACTCACATATGACCTGGTAGGAACTAAATCCTACACCCTCAATAGAATGGCCCCTAATCCTAGGCTAAGCTACCTGGTAACAGACCAGGTGCCTCCATTCTCCTAGTGAATGGAAGTTGCCCTTATCTCTGACCTGGTAGGAACCAAATCCTACACCCTTGATAGAATGGCCTGTACTCACATCTGACCTGGTAGGAACCAAATCCTACAACCTCTCCAGAATGGCCCTTAGTCCCAGACTAAGCTACCTAGTAATGGACCAGGTGCCTCCACTCTCTCGGAGAGTGGCAATTTCCCTTACATCTGACTTACTTGTCAGAATGGATAGGAATCATATCTGACATGGGAGGAGCCTAATATTTTAGCCATGACAGAATGGCTCAGCCCTTATATCTAACCTGCTCGTTAGAATGGCTCTCTCAATCCCAGAATGAGTGTTCCTGGTAACTGACCAGGTACATCCATTCCCAAAACGGCATTCAACACTCATATCTGACATGGAAGGAACCAAATCCTCTCACCATGACAGAATGGCTCAGCCCTTGCATCTGACCTACTCGTTAGAATGGCTTCTGGACTCATCGCTTCCCCTTGGAAGGGACCTCGATCTGGAGAACACCAAGCTTCTCCCTGAAGTACTTAAACTTTACTTTCACCATTTCTAGCATAGAATCACATCAGGGCTGATTATGTCCAAGGATGACCCGCGAGCTTCACCAGGACTGATTACATCTGAGGGAAAACTACAGGTATGGTTACATATGAGCAACCTACGAGCTTCGGCAGGATTTATGCTCAGACAACCTGTCTCACCGACTATGCTATAAATCCCTCTTTCGATAGATATTGATTTGGGTCACATATTGGAGCTTCACTGCTCCTCTCTCTCAAATAGCAAGTGGCAACATCTTTTTCCTTAGCTGTACTCAGTGCCATGCAGGATTCCATCCTGCCAAACCAAGAGATCACACTTGATCTCATACTAAAGTAGCACCTTGAAATGCTCTTCCTATCAATGGCACTACCTACCCAATACGAATCCACATAACCCTCCAGGTTAATCTTCTGATTCAGATCATACTTGAGCCTATAATCAATTGTACCCCTGCATGTTTTGCAACCATCAGGTGAACATGTCTCAATGTGTTCACAACAAAGCAAATACCTAGTCTCAGGTACATCAAGGACCTAATCATCTGGTGATACATCGTAGCATCAACCGTACCTAATGAAGCATCACTGAATAGCTTCATGTTTGATGCCATAGGTGTGGTCATGGCCTTACAATCCATCATCCTGAACCTCTTGAGGATCTTTACTTCCTACTTCCTTTGTCCAAGGAAGATTCCATTTGCATTCTTCCACACCTCCATGCCTATAAAGATAGTGCATCGACACATAACAGGAGCATCACTGGTCTTCTTCCTTCAACCTTGAAGCAAAGGTTGGAATCTACTGTAGTCTCTCTAAAGCCTAGATTCATCAGTAATCTATCCATCATGTCGTACCATGTCGAACCTTAGATCTTCTGTAGTCACTCCCTATGAAGTGAAGCATCATACTCCCTCTATCTTTTGTACTCTATGCATTGAAACATTCTGTACTGGAGTGACAAGTAGCTTCCTATGCTACTAGTATTCTATGTATCCATATAGTGTATAGAATTTCATCTTCAACCTTGTAGAAAAGGTTAAGATCTTCATCAATCTCATAATGTATGTGTTTCAATTCTTACTGGCTGCAAATGTCTCTTCATAGTCTATGACTTCTTTTCATGAGAAGCCTCTTGCTATGAATCTTGCTTTGTATCCCATGATGTTTCCATCTACTACATGATGGAACTACGAACTTCCCTTCATGTATCGATACTGCATCCTAGATATCATTCTTCTTGAACTAGTCTTCCCTTCCTTCTTGGTTACTTCTTCATGGCTGGAAGTTTCTACATCAATGATGTCGCTGCACTCGTCATATTATTCTTTGTTTTTGAACTGTCGTCACTTGTTCTTCAGAACAAGTCTTCATTCTTCTTTGCTTGTAAGCGATTATGTATGCGATCTTTCCTACAAGTCAAATGCATTTGTATGGTTAGAAACATTTCATAAGTAATATTCATACTGGAAAATTCTTATGCATAAATATATGATGATGCAACTACTTTATCCAATACAACATTCATCCATATCTCACAGAAACGTTTCTAGATTCCTTCCATCTCTACCAAGACAACATTGAGATTGTGCACTTATCCAATATGTCAGCAAAGAGGTTTCATTCTAGATAAGTAACAATGGAGAGTTGTATAGCACCATGAGATACTTACCCATCACATGCATATTAGTAGTATACTGTCATTAATGCAAACATCCTATCATGCATAATACATCAACTGAATATAAACAAATGCATAACAAAACAATATCATGAAATGACAATTGAATACTTATCTTTATTGGTTTCATGGGTAGACTTCTTCTTGATCCTTTAGCTTCATCATCTTTTTAATTCATAATAGCATCATTTCTTATCCAAATGCTAAGATGGATAAAGGGTTATTCAAGAGTTGAGTGCTTTGTATTCCTCATGGCTTGAGGGATCTTCTTTCGATGGTGAGAGTTTGATCTTCAGTTGCTCCCATCTTCTCTTCTCTTAATATGAGTTGAGCTTCTTCTTCTTCCCAGAGTCTATTGAAAGTAATCACTTCCTTCTGGCACACATTCCTCACATGAATGAATCCCATGATCCTGGGAGACCATTCAAGGTGGCTATCACCACTTCTGCATTCTCCACTTCTTCTTCTACTACTATAAGTTGTTCTTTGATTTGAGAGACCCTTGTAAAGTATGACTATATGGTCTCTGCATTCTGGAACTTCACATTCATCAACTGGTTAAGGTCATATTATGGATTATTTTTTTCCTTTCAAATAGCTTGTTCAAGGAGTCAAACATCTTCAGTGTTTTTAGGGAAGACACTCATGGTACAAGTTGATTCATGATTGAATCAATAATGATCTTCTTGGCCTTGACCAAGTTCTTCTTGTGTAAGGATTTTGGCCTCATCTCCCTCTGGTAATGGAACCTCTCTACTCATGTAGGTGTCCAATTCATTTTCTTCAGAGAGATCATATACTTTTATGCTTGGAATTTGTAAAATTCACCAAAATTATCATCAAGCTAATGTAATACATCACTTTGAAATGATAACCTCAAATGAAAATAGTAAAAGATTATATCTTACCGATTTGAGGTGTCCATCCTGGTTTCGGAGCTGGATGATCTCGGGTTTATCAGAGAAACCTTAATTTTCAAAACATGGAATCTTTTAGATATGAATGGATAGAAAGATATATATCTTCAAATGGAGCTGTCTAATGTACTCCTTTTTTGAAAATAGTGGAGGGAAGCTCCCAAAACAGGAAGCCCTAGTTTTCCAATTTCTTCTGCAAAAATGCTTGTTACTATTTCTACGGTATCTCTGGAATTACTGCTCCCCTATGTACTAAATTTATCACTGAGGTAAAATCGCATGTTCTTGATCTAACACCATAGGTTTCATTAGAATTAGTTTCACCAATTGGGACTTATGGTCATTTTCCCAAGGTAACATGTTACAGAACTGTTTAGAACAACGAAGTTGTATAGACTTCCACATGTCATTGGTTCATCTTCTGAGTCTGAAACTTAGAAAATAGAAATTAGAGTCTGTTCCCTTTCTAGAATATCTTTGTAAATCAAATTTGGACCTGTGTATCTCAAGATATAGTAATTCTCCCCAGGTGTCCTGTTTAAGGATGAATTCTGGAAGAGGATGGAATCCTAACTTGGAGGGATCATATATCCCAGAATATAGTGAATATGAGGCTGAATTTTGGATAAAGTGTAAATCAGTATTTTATCCTTGGCCTGTACACGTTTTATCTCCTGAGCCTTTGCCAATCGCAGGATATAGCGAATTTACCAAAACTTAGCATTTTTAGTATTTAGGGATTTTCTAGCTCGGGCTAAAACTAGGGTTTGACTTTCCCAGAGTTTCACCCAACCAAAAATATTGATCCAGGTCTCTAAAATTTGATTTTGATGAGGAGAGAAATCCTATGCCGGGCTCATTTAAAAGCTCCTCTTCTGCAAGAAGCCCTAATTTTCTGCACCAAAACGGAAAATGCTCGGAATCAAATTCCGCTTCGACAGAAAGATGTGCCCTTCAATGGAGAGTTAGCCTAGCATAATTTTGCTGATGGATTATGGATAGAGGCCCAAAAATTAAGAAGCCCTAGCTTCTACAGCTGCACAATGTCTTCTTCTAAGGTTAGCTCTAATACCATGTTAGCTTTTCATCATTTAAGCTAGCATTATGATCTTAGGATCTTTAACTGAGAGAATAACATGCACAACAATAAAACACAAGAGATAAGAGACAAAGAATTTTCCTTGGGGAAACGATAAAGGAGAAAACCCTACTACTTCCTTAGATATAGAATCAACACCAAAAGTAAAATCTGAAAACATAAAGATGATCTCCCGACAGCAACAGTCTCTCTCTCTTGTCCCAGTAACTTCTCCTCTCACTCATGAACTCCAATGAGTGAGTGTGTGTGTGATAAATAGAGAGGCTCACTCTCTATTTATATTTTTTTGTTCACTTGAAACCCACTCCAACATGTCCGCTTTACTTAAAAATTACTGACTAGAGCCAACATCTCTAGGAGTGTCTAATAACCCTAGTGCCCCACAACTTGTGGGGACTTTGCCTCCTCTGACCAATAGGAGGGTAACACAATAATGGGGACTATTTCCCTGACTTACAATGACTCACGTAGGTTCGAATTCACTAGGATAGTATAATAACCCTAGGGCCCCACAGCTATGGAGAATTTAACCCTTAACCAATAGGAGGGTTACCCACAATGACTTGACATGACTTTCACATTATAGAAACTTCCCGATCGAAACATTGGTGCATGACATGACTCAAGTATATCCCAGAATAAACATCGGGTTACAATAGATAAGAAATACAAGTGAATACATTTCAAAGTTACAATTAAATCAACATTATGCTTTGTAGCACTCGGTCTAAAATATTTTTCTTTCATGTATTTTTATATTGTCATTGATAGATTGTTTTATGAATGGCAAGGTTTGCTTACCTTATTTTACTTTTACTTTTCTTGATTTCATATAATGATACTTTTCTCATATATTTAGGCACGCTAAGAGATATTATGTGATTTAGTTGACTTAATTGGTATCACATCCATTACAAAGGTATTCCTTTCTTTTTGGTAACATGAATGGATATGTGATATAGGGAAAATTGTACATAGCTATCATGAATTAGTTTATCATAAATACTAGTTACTCATAAGTTGTAATAGTAATAATTAAGCATTTTGTAGATTCCTGACTAGCATACATATTTTGATTGTGATATTTTACACTCATTTATTTAATAGTTTGTTGCAATATACTTGTTTATTTAGTTCACTACAAATATAAATGTTGTCATTTTCTGCTGCAAATGTTAATGTTTACTTCTTTGTTTTATTATCTGAGCAGACATTCCAATTTTGGTTCAAAATATGTCTCCAATTATGATCTTCATTTTATATACAAATTTTAATTCGTCTAGTTGGAGAAGATGCGCATATCTATACCGATGATGATATGCAATGGCTAGTTGATAATCACTTGCTTGAAATGATTGTAGACAAGTTGAGTTCACCTGTAAGTATGTTGGATGAATGTAGTTGGTCTTGGATTCTTAGGTCCTTCCTCCAGAAGGAAACAAGTGTATATCTGTTAGGCACTATATCACTAGAGTCTTCAGTGTGTATGTAGATGAATTATAGTGATGTGCTTAACAATCCCATTAAATTCTTTTTGTCTTCCAATAGACAATAATTTGATCATTCATTCTTTCTTTCCAATCATTCAAATCTCATATTCTCTGTTATGTTTGTGATTTAATTTGTTGTTAATATATTTTTTGGGTAAAGAGAGTCAAGCATGTTCACTAATTTAGTTTGTTGGCTATATTGCAAAGAAGAATTCCCCTGAAGTACATACTAATGCTGCAGAAACTCTTTGTATGATAACACGTTTAGCTCCTTCTATCCTAGCTTTAAATATTTCAAGCCCAAGGTTCAAAGTGTAACACGTGCTTTTGTATGTAAAAATCGTTATTTTTTAAGTGTGTAACTATGTTGACCCAATTCCAGACTTAATAACTTGATAATCATTTTTTTGTATGCTTCAATGATGCAAAATTTGTTTGAATATCATCATTGTCAAGAAATAACAAATTCTTAAAGGGTGCTAGTTCAATGGTAGAGAACCTGCCTAATTATAGGTAGGAGGTTGGTGGTTCGATTACTCCATTCCCTATCATAAATTTGTGACTACAAAAATGACTAAATTCGTTAATATACAACTATTAGTATCTAATTTTCTGTATCTTAGTCATATTCAGCTTAGTCATTAATATGTTATAATATAGTAGTTTATTTAGTCATATATTTGGTCATTTATTATTGCAATCAGTGACTAAATTACTAACAATCAATGATTGAATCCGTAACTAAATTCGTGACTAAATCAATGACTAAATCATCATTTGACTATCAATGACTAAATCAATGAGTGATAAGTTAAGCTATTAATGACTAAGTGAAATATGAGTAAGTTATTCAACATATAACATAGCGGGAATTAGCTACTATGAGTCACCGACTAAAAAATAGTTGTTTATAGCCTGATTTTAGTCATTAATTTCTCATTTTTTACTTGTGTCTTTTTTCTTGTGGTTCAATCGTTTCATTCATTGGAAACAACGTTTAAAGGACGAAATGGAGGTTCTAGTTTTGAAATTTAAAAGAATTTTTGCATTGTGATACCTAAGCTATTGTGTCGGGATGGTTGTTTCTAGTATTAAGCACTTTTCTTCTCATTTATAAAGGTGTATGGATGACCAAGATACAACCTTTTTCACCAAATCCAAAGTTTATCTGTTGAGGAGTTCACCTATTTAACTCTGTCTCGTTTTTTTGGGGTTTCGAGTTGAGTAAGAGCCATATGTTGTTGTAATCAGTGTTATGGCTATATATTCATCTTATAATTAATATTCATATACTTTTTTTTCTCAAATTGTGATCAAATCGTCCAATTATTGTTTGAGTTATGTATGGATCTATACCTTATAGTTTCTTGGTCTTCATTTTTTGTGTGAAAACATTTTGTTGCACTATCTAAATCTTATTCCAAGCATATCTCCTTGTGCTTAGTTTGGAGCAAGTTTAGCCTTGATGAATTCTAATTTCTTGAGGTAAGAGTTTAGTTAATATTCCCAAATATATCTGATTTTTATATTGTGGATATTACATATTTACATTGTGTTTCATCTTCTTTTTTATTTCCACTCCTTTCATATTTCATGTAATGTTGTAGACAATATAATACAAATCCCTCGAGGAAACTCTTCATCCTTGATTTTATACAAATTCTATGGTGAATGATTTTATTTAGGTTGACATGTTTATGGAGTATACATAATATGTTGAGAAAAACAAGAGTTTTGTTCTGGTATATAATTCTCTTTTTTACCGTTACATCTTATATTCAAGTTGTTGAATTCACTTTTCTTAGCACATATTCTTTATATTGCGAAAGAAACCGATTGTAGAAATTAGTTCTCCTCATTTTCATCCATCCATATTTTCCTATAGTAATATCTATAGGATAAAAATGATTGCGATCAATGTATTCCCAATTACATGTAATAACCCGGTTAGTATATACTTCACATAAGTTAATTAAAAGTGCTTAAATATTTCTTTCTATGCTTCTAAGAGTAGACCCTACTATTTTCAAATCAAGTTTATATTTCCCTAGTAATGTTCCAAAATCACCCTTGGAAAATATCAAGGACTAACAGTATGGAAGTTGAGATGATCATTCTCACTGTGGATTCCAATGCTAAGTCTAGTTGACTACTTTGTCGATGATTATCGTCGACAGCCATAGTTGGCACCACATCTTCTTTCATTTGAATCCACAATTGGAATCCATAGTTAGCACCATATACATGATCAACATGATGTATTTTTCTACGGTTGAAGTATCAATGACCTCCTACATTGGTCGATTCCTTACTTGACAAACATGCTGCTCCAAACAATATAATTAGACGCCAATGGTCAATCGACGATCGTTTAACCTGTGTATTGATATATTGTGTTGCTAGCTTAATATTATCAACCAACATATTGGATTGTATCCACAGAGAATAGAGTTGAGTCGGCCATCAAAAATCACCAAATAAGTCAAAATAATTTCGATGTTGATTTCCAGCATTCCATTGATTTCCACGTGTCGAAATGATTTCAATTGATAAACACTTTCTTTAAATTGTGAGGTATGCTACAAATAATTCTCCCCACGACAGTGATGATAACATTCTTCACGATGGTTATTGAAATTCTTTCAAAGAGAATTTATGCACCTTTATGAACAAAAATACACAAGTAATATTTGATCTTTTCGTACAGGTCACTACACACAAGAACCTAACAATTTCTTCATCCTGATTCAAACTAATATCCATTCGATTATGTTGTCACCCAAACCCGATGGAGGATTGAAATGGCACCATAGTGTTGTACATGTAGGCTCAACATTGCATTCAATCAAGAATACTACATAGCAAACACACACAAGAATACCATCAACAAGAATAGATTGGACTGAATGTTCAGTGATCACTTTATCCCCTCATGAAAAATGTATTTATACAATATAGGAGGAGGTTTGAATGATTTCACCTCATCAAAATACTCATTAAAGGAAAATGTACATTAGTTATGTTATGACTATTACAAAAACCTAAAGGCCCTTCCAACAGTTGGAAACAAATGTAGTGGAGAAATAATACCAAAAACCTAGATATGGGTGAAGTATTCTAAATTATACCAATCACCTAGTTGGGACATGGTTATTATGGCTTTATCTGACAACCTTAAGGATGACTTCTTAAAAAACAAAAAAATACAAAGCAGCAAAGGAAAATGTGCAAGTATCACAAAAATGTAGTTTGTTGTTCGATATGCACAACTAGTGATCATAAGTGAATTTGCTTTCCAATTCTAGTTCATAAATGGGAAGGGATGCACATAACAAATAATGTCTAATAGATAATAAATCTTGTAAAATTTTGATTTTTTTTTTTTTTTGGAATACCTCTTTTTAAGATCATAAAAATCCAAGGAGATTGGATAATGAAATATTTACCTAATTGAAAATTTTTCTCATACTTGTTATTGTCCCTGAGTTTGTACGTCAACTAGATTCGAGATTTCTTTTATAATTATGCTATCTACGTATTTGAATATCACAAAAGAGGACCTAATTAAGATAAAAATTCCAAGGAGTGTTGTGCAAGAAGAATCATTCCTGCACCACTTTAGATCAGTGATATAAACCTTAAACCAAGGGAGGGAACGCTAAAATTGAACGAAATGAACCCTAGTTTTTCACCTTAGGCACCTTGAAAATATGCATAAAAATTTAATTTAAGTTATGAAAAAATATGATGTGCATGGGGAATATATGAACTATTAAAATGGTTATAATTGTTTAAATTGGAAGGGAGGCACAAGTATTCCACAATATAGTAAAACTTAAAAAGAATACCCAGGGTGCCTTAATCACAACCCAATTCTCTGAAGGAAGAAACAATAACATTAAATAGATTCAACATTAAAACCTTGATACATTTCCATCAATATGCATTCAAGAAACCATTTAAAATCATTCAGGCATTGTAAATTTCAAATCCATATGATTCTAGGTACATAGATAAAGAAATTTCATAGTATCTAAAACATACATTGAACATCATAAAAGACATTTTTAATTCAAACACCAATGAAAAATCACCTCGTTCTTAGTTTTAAAGAACAAAATATTTGTTTCATATATACAATAGTTAATACATTAGGGGGATTCATTCATCCATGCCATGGCCATTGTTCTTTTCTCAATAGTAGAATTTCAACGATCTGATACCATGAAGAACGAGGAGATAAGAAAGACAAAGGACCAATGTTTCAAATCCTAACAACATTTCTCGGGTTCTAGGTTGATGAAAAATGAATGAACCTCTTATTTTCCACTTCTTGTTGATATTAAGTATGTTCTTCAATGTTGACTATGTCATGCAAACATTCCTACCATGCACGATTTTCTTTCTTCAATTCGTGTCTTTTCACTGAGATGGTATAACTATTTCCGAGGAGAGCTTAGTCCTAAATGTTTATGGATCATTTAATTTAATATTTTTATCCACCTCTCACTATTTATCTTTTGAAGAATGGATCTAATTATGGTACCGAAAAACATATATGTATCCAGTCTAGTACTAAACATCATCACTGAGTATTTTTTTCTAGTGTGATAGAAAAGTAAGTTACTCAATGATGTGTTGCAAAATGTACTACATCCTTCCTGGTAATGGTTTCGTATGAAACAGACTCAAAAAATGAGGCTTGATTTTTTTATCCTTCCCCTATGACAACTACAATGGAGTTAGAATAATTCATAATTCTTGTTTCTGAAAATAACCACCTTGACTTGTTATCCATTTACCATCCCACACCCTTCACAATAGGTATGGGAGCTCACTCACACTATTTTTCTTTCCGTTCTCATGATCAGATTTCTCTTCAATAAGAACTTTTGACGTTGTGTTTTATTTCCTATGCACAGGTACTAGAGTGGGACACCATAGGAAATATAATCCTTGAAGCAAGTATTCCAAAGATCAAGGATAATAAGAAATGAAGACAAGGAAAGAGTGTTGACATCAATTATTTTAGAAGGCTCATCCAAGTTTGAAAATGATCACTCTCTCTAGCCTTCCTAAAATGAAGTAATAGAATAAAGGGGCATGATAGAGTGAGATGTGGTAGGAATATGAAAGGCCACCTTCATTGAATGAACAAATTGATTCGTTGCAATGTTCACTCAACATGGGCTCTGAAACTCTAGCCAATATTGGACTTTTCAATGCTCATTCAAAGCAAGTAGTGATTTATAATGATCAATGGGTTTCTTCTGCATACAAGCAACCAAAGCTATTGTTACGAGGGAGAACATTTCATAAAATAATAAGGGAAAAAAATTAGCAGTTGGTAGGGCTATCTGCATGACCCCCAAGGGGTGAGATGTAAGACGATGATCAATGTCATGAGAAATGAAATGAACTATATGAGAGGAAATTTCAACTCAAAATGGGCCTTTTAAGCCTAATTCAAATTTTATTTCATCATGTTTTAGCCAATGAAATTGATTTAAATTTGAAACACTGTATAGGCCTTAAACATTTTTTTAATATAAATTTGGGGATAGGTATCATAAAAAAACTACTTTTTTGTTCGTATTTTCGACATATATCCCAGTGTTTTTACTCAAATTTTGAATGGGAGATCTCGTTGGATGAAGAATTAAATTCCGCATCCAATGAGTATCCACTCGAAATACTTTTGATGGACCCATCTACCCCCAAAACAAGAAATACCTAATAAAATGTGATGATGACATCATCATCACATTTTATTAGGTATTTCTTGTTTTTGGGGTGGCAGGGTCCACCAAAAGTATGCCTAGTGGGTACTATTTGGATGCAAAATTTAATTATGCATCCAATGAGCTCCCACAATTGAAATTTTAGTAAATAAATGGTGAGATATGTCGAAAATACGAACAAAAAAAGTAGTTTTTTTCTCTTTTCTTCCTCCAATATTAATAAATATTATTTTATTATTTTAACTATTATTTTATTATTTTCCTTAGGAGCCCCATTTTGAGTTGAAGTTTCCTCTAATGCATATGCATAAGAGGGTTACATATCCAAATACTTCTATGTTTGAGTCACTATTTGACGCTTGAGTATCTAGCCCCATAAATAATACTTCAGTTTCTTCAACTTCACATGCATTTGAATCTTCACTGTCTTCCATGGTGTAAACATTTTTCTTTTTCTCATAGTGTTTTTTCTTATTTCCTATTTTACCATTTTTGTATTTCGAAGTTTCTTTTTCTTCTTTCTCATCTTGTTTAGTGTAGGTTCATTTAAAAGCAAAATGTCCAATCCTTTCACAATTAAATCACTTTAGAGGTAACTTCCACTTGTATTTTCCAGTCCCTCTCTCAAGTTTATTGATGAAAAGAGCTTCCTCATCATCTAGGTTTAATGATTGATTTTTTAAGGAGGCTTTAAAGGCCGCTTCTTTTCTTGAAGATCCATTTTGTCTAGTTCTCATCTCATATGCAGTGAGAATTCCATGTAGCTCATCCATTGTTACCTTTTTAAGATCATCTCATTCCTCTAAGCTGGATAAATTTGGGTCATATCGCATTGGTAATGTTCTTAGTGCCTTGCTTACCACTTCCTATTCTTTTAATTCTCCTCCAATCCCTCTGATCAGATTAACAACTTCATCCACACGAAGAAGGTATTCACCAAAATTTTCTTCTTCTTTCATTTTAAGAATTTCAAATTGACCTTTATATGTTTGAAGTTTGGATTCTTTGACCTTCAATTCTCCTTCATAGATAATTTTCAACTTATCCCACGCTTGTTTGGAAGATCTGCATTGCATTACTTTCATAAATACCAAGTTTGATAAACCACTTAATATTGGGTTTAGGGCTTTGGCATTACCTTCATATTCACCTAGTTCAACTGTGTCTGTAGGGTATTGGTTTCCTATATTAAGCTCCTTTTCAATTGCTTCCCAAACCTTTTATCCCAGGGACATCAGAAGACACCTCATTCTTACACTCCAACAAGTATAATTTTCTCCTGTCAATAGTGGAGTTTTGTTAGGGACCAATACTTCTTGTTGATCCATTGTACTTTTTGGATGGGATCTTCCTTCAAGTGGTTAACTTGTTGTGAAGGAAGCTTGATCTGATACCAATTGTTGGTTTATCCCACAATACTGAGAGGGGGGGTGAATTAATATTGGCCCTTTGTATTTAAAATACACAAAAATCAACAATTAAGACACATTGCAATTTGGAATATCCACAGATATCAAGATTTTCATCGATGTTGATATGATACCAATTGTTGGTTTATCCCACAATACTGAGAGGGAGGTGAATCAGTATTGTTCCTTTGTATTTAAAATAAACCAAAATCAACAATTAAGACAAATTACAATTCAGAATATCCACAGATCTCATGATTGTTTTTTTAAATTCATCTTATGAATGAGTTCGTGCTGGTGGTTTTCCCTTTAAGGTTTCCAAATTGCATTTCTGAAGATAATCACCACAAAATCCTAGAAATATAAATTAAGACACACATTTTATAGTGGAAACCTTGAAGGGAAAACCACCAACATGAACTCATTAATAAGATGAATTTAAAAAAAAAGAATAGCTACTACTACAGAAAGGATGTAAACACACCCTAGGTTTTTCCTGCAATTACAGACGTGGATGCTACAATACCCCAATGGTTTTCTTCCTACTTCAGCAAACAAGGATGGTTTGGCACCCTGTTCTCCAACTATGACTGGAAGGAGGCTTCGACCCCCTACAGACCTGTGGCCTGCCCAAGCACCACCCTACGACCCTATTTTGAATTTCTCATTTTTTCTGGAATGGTTGTAAAGTATCCACTTTGGAATCTGTTAAGCTTCCTAACACACACCTTAATTCTTTACACATTCACTCAATAAATACCCTTTACCTAGTTCCCATCAACACATCTCTCCATAGCTGCACTCTTTCATTTTATATCATGACCGTTTACTTATAGACACAACTATTCATCATCTACATTTTCAACCATCACATCATTTCATAGTTGAGTTTTAGGATAGGCACTGCTTCGTTCTTTCCATAGCTCAGAATCCATTTCTGCAACCCTATTTTTCATTTTCTGGTGCTTCCATAATATTCTTTTCGAGGTACAATCCGGACTGTACATCTTATGTTTGAATCTCTATGAAGCATTTATCTACTCCATAGAATTCCATTTTGAAATTGTATTTCCACACCAAGGTTTTCTCATCAACGATTTTCCACTGTTGATCTTCATCAGACATTTTCTTGACCGTTGATCCTCGAGTGGCGAAAATAAAAAAATTGACATTTGAACTAAGTTTTCCGCACTTTTCATCACTTTTTGATTTCTGCATTTTCTCTTTTCACCTCAGTGATTCTGCACCATCGATGTTCTTTAGGATTCATCCTAATCGTTGATCTATTGGATCGTAGAATACGAAAATGTAACATTTCCTAAAATTGTTTCTCGACTTTCCAATTTTCGATTTCCGACTTCTAGACTTTGATTTTTTTGGATCATAGATCTCTTGCAGAATGATTATCAGCAGTCTGATCTCATCCTTCCTCTTTTCACCTTTCGGACTTCGGATTGCGAAAATGTAACATTTCCTGAAGTCGTTTCTCGACTTTTTGATTTATGATTTTCACTTTTCAGTCTTCCGATTTTTCGAATCGTAGATCTATTTTAGCGGAACTAATCTCAAACATCCAATCTTGATATTTTGCGGAACTTTAGTTTTTATACCTAACTTTTCATAACTAATCTTTAACCGTAAGATCTAATGAGAGACTAATATAAGTCATATGATCCTGACCTTTTGCAGAACTCTAGCATTGTTGCTCTTCTTTTCTGAGACTAAACCCCACCTGTCAGGTATATTCTGGGTTTAATCTTGGTCGTTCGATATTTAAATTTTTGGGAACCTTAGCCTTTCCACTTTACCCTTGCGGATCTCTTCCTCAATCATCGAATATTGTGCGGATTAACTATAGACCGTCTAATATTTGATTGTTGTGAAACTTCATCCTTCCACCTAACTTTTGTAGAACTAATCCTCAGCCTTTGGATATAGGGCAGGACTAACCTCTATCATCCAATATTGATCCTTCTTGGAAATTTATGTCTTTGCTCATGTTTAACCTCTCTTCTAGTTCAATTTACTTGGATGATCAATCTTAGTCGTTCAACTTGCTACAGGGTTATTTGTTTATCAATCAAACTAAAACCTGTGACAGAGTTATTCCTTTGTTGTTCAGCTTGTTTCATCCCACCACCATATATTTGATATTTGTTAACAACTTTGACATCAATGACAACTATTTTACTCAACAACTTGCGCTAAACACTCTACCATGTCACAGATGTTGATTTCTCTGTCATTTTCGCACTTCAAATTATTGATTTGTATTGCTTACTAACCTCTTCATTGATGTTATTTCACACAATTTATCACATAATTTTGCACACATGAAAATATTACTTGATGACTGTCATTAAATTCACCTATAGTCGCACATATATCAATTTGTCATTCAACACAGATTTTACATATTCGATGCAATGATCTTTCTTTATGTACAATATGTAATTTATGATCCATGTACTCACAATATTTATACTTAATTGACATAAATTCTTCATCATTTCCACCATAAATTCACTTCAATTCTATGTCCCTTCACTAGATTCAAAATCAAGGTAATTTTTAGGGGCGAATTTCGCCAATTGGCTACTTTTTGGGTTTTTTTCAAAAAAATAAATCGCTATTTGTTCCTTTTTTGTGTCTAATATTGCCTATATTTACATAAAAGATGTTTTTTTTATCATAATATTCACAAAAATTTACACATTTCAGTGTTAATTTTATTTTTCATATTTAATATTCACCTAACTATCTATAAATATATTTTTTTCAATCCAAAACAATCTCCTAGAATACTATACTTAAGTATAATATTGGAATCCTTAAAAAATACCCTGCTCGAAATGTGTGAGTTGGTGACCTTCTAGTCTTTTTATGGGCTACTTCTCCATACACCAATACATCATTTTTTTTTTTATCATTATTTCACCATATGCATTAGATAAATGTGGGTTGGCAGCCTGTGAGCACGATGATTTTGAATCGGTCGAGATGGATTCAGGGGTTAAACATGCAGTAGGTATTAAGGTAAGAGAGTGTCAAGTTGACTTAGGAGTATGCACCACTAAGATGGATGCTTATGTCACCAATTTGGGCACCTATGACCTCATTGTCGGCATGGATTGGTTAGAAGGCAATAGAGATTTCATGGATTGCTATGCAAAGAAAGTCTTGTGCCTTGATGATGAGAGTCAAGCAATTCAAATCCAAGGTCAAAAGAGGAAAATATCCCTCCGTTTAATCTCCACAGTGAAAGCTAAAAAGTGTTTAAGACAAGGATGGCAGTTGTTTGTAGTTGAGACGGTGAGCAATAGTAAAGGACCTTCCTTGAATTCTTACCTAGTATTATCTGAGTTCAAGGATGTCTTTCCAGAAGAACTTCCACAACTACCTCCAGAGCGAGAGCTTGATTTCACGATCGAACTCAAACCCGGTGCAGAGCCGATTTCAAAGACTCCTTATAGAATGAAAACCCCTGAGCTTCGAGAGTTATAGATCCAGTTAAAAGAGTTGCTAGGCTTGGGACTAATTAGACCTAGTATCTCACCATGGGGAGCACAAGTGATCTTTGTTAAGAAGAAGGATGGATCTTTGCGACTGTGCATAGATTATAGGGATTTGAACAAAGCCACAGTGAAGAACAGGTATCCTATACCAAGAATTGATTACCTATTTGATCAGATGAAAGGCGCATCAGTCTTCTCTAAGATTGATTTGCGGTCAGGGTATCACCATCTCAGGATTAAAGAAAATGACATTTCTAAGACTGCTTTTTGAACTCGATTTGGGCATTATGAGTTCGTAGTAGTACCATTTGGTTTGACCAATGCTCCAACAGTATTCATGAGCCTCATGAATAGTGTCTTTCAGAATTACTTGGACCACTTTGTTCAGGTATTCTTAGATGACATTCTTATATATTCTAAGAATGAGAAGGAGCATGAGGAGCACTTGTGGTTAGTATTATCTTGCTTAAGGGAACATAAACTATTTGGTGAATTGTCAAAGTGTTCTTTCTTCCAAAAGGAGATTCACTATTTAGGGCATATCATCTCAGGAGAAGGGATCTCAGTGGACCTAGAGAAGGTGAAGGCCATCGAGGATTGGCCAATCTCGAAGAATGCGCATGAGGTGCATAGCTTCATGGGATTAGCAGGGTATTACCGAATATTTATGGAACGATTCTCCAAGATTGCAAAACCCATCACCACCTTGCAGCAAAAGGGAATCCGATATGAGTGGACCAATGAATGTGATGCTGCTTTTGTTGAATTAAAGAGATTGCCGACGAGTGCACCAATATTATGGGTACCAGACATGGATAAAGACTTCATGGTATGTATCGATGCCTCGAAGCAAGGGTTAGGAGCAATTCTAATGCAGGAAGGTGGGGTAATAGCTTATGCATCTCATAAGTTGAATCCTCATGAGGATCAATATGCCACACATGATCTAGAATTGGCAGCAGTAATGCTGGCACTAAAATTATGGAGACACTACCTGGTTGGCAGAAGTTTCATACTTAAAACAGATCATCAGAGTTTGTAGTATATTTTTACACAAAGGGATCTAAATGCTAGGCAACGACGATGGAGTGAGTTCATGAGTGAGTATGACTTTGGTATCTCCTATATCAAAGGAAAGGAGAATGTGGTGGCAGACGCTCTAAGCTGAAGGCCGAGGATTTTCTCCTTAATTCCCTTGAGAGTGGATTTGAAGGAGAAAGTGCTCGAACAACTTTTGGGAGATGGTTGGTATATAAAGGTAACCTCAGATATTCAGAGTGGGAAGATGTGTGAGTCGAAGTATTATGGGTACCATATTGAGGAAGATGGGTTGCTGTGGTACCAAGGGAGGATGTATATCCCTAAACAAGGTAATCTCAGGGAAGCAATCCTTGGAGAGGCCCATAGGGCACATTATTGTGCGCGCCCTGGAGTGAAGAAGCTGTATGCAGACATGAAGAAGCTCTTCTTCTGGGCCGGTATGAAGAGCGATGTAGTTGATTTTGTTTCGAAATGCCTAGAATTTCAGCAAGTCAAGGAAGATCATCGACACCCAGCCGGTCTCTTACAGCCTCATGATATTCCTGAGACTAAATGGTAAGTCATTTCCATGGAATTCGTTGTGGGATTTCCCGTCACATCCTCAAGACATAATGCTATCCTCGTGGTGGTTGAAAAACTGACCAAAAGTGCCCACTTCATTCCAGTGAGGGACAATTATGATGTGACGGATGTAGCAAGGGTATTCATAAATGAAATTATACGCCTTCATGGAGTTCCAAAGAAGATAGTTTCTGACCGAGACCCTAAGTTTACCTCCAGATTTTGGACAACCATGTAGTCAGCATTAGGGACCTAGCTAAACTTGAGCTCAACTTATCATCCCAAGACAAATGGGCAGACAGAGAGGGTGAATCAGTTGATGGAGGACATGCTTAGGATGTATGTTATAGATCAGCAGACACAGTGGGAGAAATATCTTCCTCTAGTAGAGTTTGCTTATAACAACAGTCATCATAGCTCCATTGGTATGCCTCCATATCAGGAACTGTATAGGAGACCTTGTAGGACTCCACTCAGCTGGGACAAGTTGGAGGATCGTGTTTTAGTCAGGCCTGAGTTGCTTCAGGAGATGGAAGAGAAAGTGGTACAGATCAGGAAACGGCTTAAGGAAGCACAGGATAGACAAAAGAGTTATGCTGATGCACACAGAAGTGATAGAAGTTATGAGGTAGGGGATTGCGTATTTATACACATCCAACCAAATAAATGTACCATTCGATTTGGAAAGGGAACAAATTTGTCACCTCACTTTATAGGGCCATTCAATATTCTTGAAAGAATTGGACCAGTAGCTTATCGTCTTGCACTGCCACCCCACTTGTATAGAACTCATAATGTATTTCACGTTTCAGTATTGCAACATTACATAGCCGATGAGTCTCACAAGATTCATTGGAAGGACTTGCAGGTCTCGGACGAGGGAACCTTCACGGCTGAACCATTGCGTATACTGGATCATAGAGTTCAATAGCTCCTTAGTCGACACGTGGACCAAGTCAAGGTCCAGTGGGACAAGTATAGCCCAGGATCTGCTACCTGGGAGGACACAGAGACTATGCATCAAAATTTTCCCTCACTATTTTGACCATAACTTTGGGACGAAGTTTCCTGAAGGGTGGGTGTATGTAATGCCCCATATTTTGACTCCGGCATATTTATCACTCAGACTTATTACAGTGTATTTACTTATTATCTGTAGACTCAGCTATACTTCATAAACTATATTTTGGCATGTTATATGTGATTATTTACTGATGTTATGATGTTATCAGGATTATGCTCTAATTATGATATTACGATGTTATCATGCTTATATTATGCTTTGATCATGATGTTACAACAATTAACATGCCTATGTAGATGCTTTGATTATGATGTATGATGACTATCATTTATATCAAATTATTGTGCCTATGCGATTATCATACAGTAGTCGTCATCAGATTCCTTTATTTCATAACAAAAATATATAGTTGATAGTCATCCTCGATATGATGTGAGATGTATGATGTGGTACATAGGAAACCGTCCATGATGCGATTTATTTTGTGATTTTATGTGATGAAAGGAGATAATGTTGATGATATGGACCAGCTATTGATTGAATATTGTTATGAATGCATGTTTGCATAGTACTAACCTGCAGGGTACATGGGCTATGTGATAACCAAGTGTGTGATGCAAAGTATGAATCAATACATATCTTGAAGAAGAGCCTTAATTGCCAAGCGATGATACGATGACACGTACCAATAAACTAGATAGCAACGCAATATGGTTTGATGAGTATGTACCCAGTATGTTGAGAGGGATGGATGCATTTCCCACCCTATGTCACTTTGATACCCGAGGTAATGGGAGGGCAGTGCTGAGACATGTTCCCTAAGTTGTTGTGATGACGATGGTCGGATGCCTGCTAGGAGAGGCTAGGTCTGCTAGTTAGCCGATGCTACCGCTCTCAGAGTTCTATGTGGGAAGGTCAGTACAGCTGGCATCCACTTGTACTAGCAGAGGAAGGATAGGGAGGATGCGGATGTAGGTTAGGATGGGTGGACATATTAGTTATTATTGTTGAATGTTGGACAATTATGATACCGGATTAGTGATGGTAGGTACCAATCTTAACTGACTGATTAATAATAAGAACATAATTGTTAAATAACTCCGAATGTCACAAGAAATCATATTATATCTGTATATTGGTCATGTTGCATGAAATATTAGTTGTATCAGTTAGAATTTAGGGGGTTTTTGCTATAGTACATGTGCATCCTGTGCATGTACTGGCCATGCATGCACACCTCACACATGCACGCTAGTATGAAAAATTAATTGAAAAACATTAAAGAGTTGAATGGGTTAACTAAGTAATTGGGATTTATTTAAACCTGTAAATGTACCTAATTTATTAAAAATAAATGTGCGGGGAAACTTAACACTAAACTTAAATGGGTCAATGTTATCATTTCAATCAAGCAATAATAATATTGCAATTTACTATTTATTGATTAATAATTATTATTATTATTGTATTGTCATTAATTAGTATTAGTTATTAGTGTTTATTATTAAGTACTTTTATTAAGTTAAACATATACTAATTATTTTACCATTTTACCATTAGCATAAAACATTAAATAAACAAAATTGGGTAATGTATGACAGCTGGGTATGTTATAAATTTACACGAACAATTAAATATGATAAACACCTATTAAATTCCCACCATCTCATCCGAGGTGGAAAAATTGTACAATTCAAGAAATAAATTAAATGTATACACCGAATGTCTTGAAATCAGAACTAGTTGACTGCTCGAGAAAAAGAATTAAGTAATAAATATCAATTTAAAAATGAAGGAGGCCGTGGAAGAATGGAGGGGAAGGAGGTATAATGACGGGGATCAAATGGTTCAAAGGGAGAGTATTTTTGGAGATTTTTCTTGAGAGTAGTCGGGAAATTTTTTACAGAATAATAGATAGTAAGAAGGGATGGAATAGGGAGGGAAGAAAGCTAGAGGAGGGGAATAACTCCAGGGGGTAGATTTACACTCAGAGAAGAAGGAAGTTGCTATCCATTTTATCAGTACGTGGGCTTGGGGGCTAGGAATCCCATCGGTTTCCTAGGGCCAGCAGGTTTGCTTGTCAGCAGGGTGGATCATCCAAGTTGCAATCAAGGCTCCTACAGGCTCGGATGATGGAAAGGAAAGTCTAAAGGAGAAGGAATTAGGGACAACCTTCATCTCGCTAAAGCTCAGGTATTTTTCGGTGAACCTATCGTTATTTTACAAATAAGTGAAATCTGAATAAAAATTCATGTAATTTTGTTGTCGCGTACTAGGACTTAAAAATCCCAAATTGTTGTTAAAGTTTAGGACTTAGTGCTTTGTCCGGCAAGCATAGCACTACATCGTATGTATTTTGAGTTTCATAGCTCCAATTTTTGTAAGATGGATGGGTATCATTTAATTCCTATAATGAAAACATTATTATAATACAAATTTTTAATAGTGTTGCCACATATATGTGATTAATAATTCAATCTAATCTTGTTTTTCTTCTGAAGAAATAATTATATTTCTATTGATACTAATATATCAATGCTTCGATGATATGAGTATGCATTCTCTTTCCTTTGGAAATCACATCTAAATGAATGTAATCTTTGTGTGACAATAATTTGGTTGCAATGCCTATTAGTACTTTCCTTGAATTCCAAAAATGACATGTTGGATTCAAGGATCTTCCCCTCAGCTTCGGTGATTATTGTTAGTGCCAGAAATTGTTCTCAGACTACAAAAGAACAAGCCAACATAATCTCATAAAAAAAATTAAGTAAAATAGGTTTTTTTGGATTTTGGTTGTGCAGTTTGTAAACAAGAGGGTAAAAACTTCACAAGGCTAAAGCAAACACTAAATCACGCACAAAGAAGGAATGAGATGCATAATATATAAAATATAAACTAGAAACAATAATCACAGATCTGAATTTCATCCACAGTTAACAAGCATTTCATGAATAATAACCTTGAACAAGAAATGAATATATCAAGTAAGTTATTAAACCAATAAAAAATGAAACCAACAAATAGGCTAAATAGGGCTTATAGTTTACATATATTTCATAATCAGTCATTCAAAATACATAAGAGTTTTTGAGAGTTTGCTCCATAAAACAGTAGCTTGATAGCCTCCCCTTGTACAAAAATTTGGACCTTTAGTCTTTTTCCATCCTTACTTTTCTCTTCATTTCTCAAAGACAGTAACAGAACTGAAAAAACTACTTTTAGGTCATACTACCGAATTACTCAATAATAATATAGTCATACAAAATAAACTAACTTTTTCAAAAACTAACTAATAACCACTATTCTTAAAGCACTTTACAAGCCCTTAGATGCCTCTACCAAAATAGCTATCCCTTCTAAAGCTTGAGTCTTCCTTCTTGCTTTCTGATGATCAACTTCTAGCTCTTTAATTCTTTTTGAAAGCTCCTGATTTTGCTATGTTAGGTCTTGAATGGTTTGCTTCAGTTCTGCATACAGACTTTGTGTCTGTCTTTTCCTTTTGAAAGCCTCCTTAGAAAATGCAATTAATTCTTGATAGTGGCTCTTTACCTCCTCTAAATATTATCTCAATCTTCTGTTAGCAGTCACAAATCCCTCATTTGTTTCATGCAGGTACTCGATCTGATATTTGTACTGTTTAATACTCCTCTACAAATTCTCATTCTCAAAATCAATGCACTTCCCTTCTGATACTAGATGCATTTCTTCTGGCATCCAAGGGATTTTAAATTTCTTAAAAATATCTTCATTTTCTTCCAACTACTCTATCATATCCACAGGGACTCCTGAATATTCATTGACTTCAACACTGCATTGGGTTAATGGCTTTGCAATCCTTCCTTTCTCTGCACAAAGACTTGATATAACTGAATGCTACTTCTTTGAATCATCTTTATGATAGTCTAAGATTACCTTCTTTTGAACTTCCTTAAATATCTCTGAAACTTTGGTTTCAGTAAAAGATAACTTACCTTCTGAAATATTTTGTTTCTTACCCTTCATCTCCTTTACATTCAGATCTTCATTATATTCTAACTCTTCTTGAGTTGAAGAGTCTTCAATAATTGTATTTTTCTTTTGAGCTAGTTTAGGGTTTAACAATTTTTTCATATTCAACCTGATTTTATTCTTGGGTCTAGTCTTAGGCCTCCAACCTTTCACAATTTCCCCTAACATGCTCAAATATTTTCCTTGATGTTTCATAGATGCTAACTAAACTAATTTTATTTTTATCCCTTGTGACATTACCCCTTCTTCAGACAGTTTATGTGCATCCTGTTCAGTGTCAACCCTAGCTTCATCAAACAATGAATTTTCCTCATATTCTGATTGTACTATCATAGGAACTTGTTCCTATTCTTTCACATTTTCCTTTACTTCCTGGTTTACTTCTACATGAAAACTATCTTCCACAGGCTCCAAATCCTTCATTCCTGCCTTTGATATTTCATTTTCCTCAATATTAGTCTGTTGTTCATCTTCAACATTTTGATCTCTTTGGGTCATAGATTTTTTTTGTCCATTATCCTCTTAGATCTTCACTATGACTCCCTTTTTCAGTTTCTTGACCAAATTATGACCTTTATTCTGAGCTTGGTCTTCCTTCTCTGTTTGAAATCTAGACCAAAATAGAAAATAATCCCATGTTTTTTCCTTCCTTCGAAGCACAATACTTATGATTAGATTTATTAGACCATGATTAAATATAGATTGTTTAGTATGGTCTTGATGCTCCTTTACTTTGCTAGATATATTTTGTAGACTTTTAAGGAAAAAGAAAGGAAGATTCAGTTTTTCTTCATGGTTAAGATGCTGCAAAAATCTGAAATGATACTTAAAAACAAATGCAAATCTTCCTTCACAAGTGATATAACTTTGCAGAATTTTAATTGGCTCTCTCCATTCTAGTTTGAATTTCTAGATATGTACTCCTTTACCCCAGTCTGCAACCACATCTGGAAGAAAGTAATTTTATGCATCAAAGGTAAAAGGTACTTTTTTGAACCAATATTCGCCTTCATCTGGGATCTTTGTGGCCTCTGCTATTAGTTCTCTGGTCAACTAAATCTTTAAGGTGTCAAAAGTAACAATATATTTATCCAAACATTGAGCGAACTTATATGAGACCTCTGTGTGATACCCATTAATCTTCTAAAAAATCTTAACCATCCTGCTTCTAAAAACAATCTTGCACATTTTGGGAAATATTTAACCCAAGACATATTTGAGGGTTCAGCTCTATTTGTTTTCCCACTCCTCTTCATTTTAGATGACTGGACTTAAAAATTGCTTGTTTTAGTAAATAACTCTAACTCTATTTAGATCCTGGCAATTTTAATAGACAATGATATGTTGGGAAACTAAACCCCTGAATTGGATTTTATCACTTTAACTGATAAGTATCTTAATTCTATTGATAGAGAAAATTCAACATTGAGCATCAATTAGGTTTATATACTAGCATTCTTAGTTAAACTCAATAATTAATCTTCTGTGAATGTGAACCCAATTACATGGAATATGATATTAATTCACCTCCTACCTGTTAGAATAGTGAATTCAGTTGCTAGAAATGCATTTTCCTATATGCGAGGTGTCCAATTTCATTTTGTAATCCTTCTCTGACCACCACGATAGGGCCAAACAGTCGCCCTTCAAAGCCCTAAATTACCGACCTTCTTCAAACCTTGATTACAAACTACCAAAACTTCGCCACGAACTCGTATGCTCTTCAGAGATGTGTAACTCAAGGCGAATATTCCTCATCATGGATAATTATCAATGTTCCACTAATCTATATCATAACTTCCAGACCACCACAACTTACCCTAATGATTCCTTGCCTGAAGTGTTAACACATTCACAATGATCACTCTGGCCAAAAATACGTATCAAACTCATTAACAAGTGTGAATGATCTCTCCTATGCATGAATTTCAAAAACTTTGAGACAAAAATCATGATTTTTAGATAGCACGATTTTCTTGTAGCGCGAGTGTGTAACTTTTTTGGGCTTGCGCTACAAGAATACATGTTTCAATAATTTTCAAAATAAAACTCATAGCAAAGGGTTAACTTTGGTTAAATGGCTTAAAATAAAATTCTATGATATTTTTTAGAACCTTTAATTCATATAAACATCCTTCAAGCCCCTGAAAACTATAAATTTTGCTAAGTAAAGTCAAAATTGGAAAAAACATATGAACTCACCTAAATACAAACATAAAAATCAAAGAAAAGATTTAAAGTAACCTAAAATCTAAACTTAAAAATGAACAAAACCATGTTTCAAAAAACAAGAAAATGATTTAAAATGAGAAGCAAAAACAGGCTATAACAATTACCAAGAAGGGCAATGACCTTCTCTACTTAAAAAATAGTTGGATAGTTTATTTCAATTTCACATTTCTAAGGAGCTTTATTTATCCATTTCTTGTTGTGCAGAGAACCACTTTGATACTATATAGGAATAGTTTATTTTTTCTCCATATTTTTCTCTCATTGTTATATGAAATAGTTGTTTTTTATTATGTCACTGTTCCCAAACAATGTTCATCCTTATACCCATAACCATCATAGACATAACATCTTACAGTGCGGCATTACTCCGCTATACAACCAATATAATTACACCTCAACCAGTTGACTATACTAAATTTTGTTTATAACTCAAAGAATGGTCATACCTTAAACCAACTGATTCTAAAGTTATATCATAACTCTTCTATTGCTGCTGCAACCACTACCCCAATTTTGTTTTATGATTTTAGGGCCCCTCCTTAGATCTTTTCACCTTTAACCTTTCTTAGACTGATTTTTCTCCTTAGAAGGTTCTTTCCTTGACTTAGTTTCATTTTTCAAGAAGTCATAAAATCGTTTTTTGCAAAGTGAAAACTGAAAATTTTCTTTCGACATGTCTGGTGAACTCATCGAGTTGAGATGACATGTCGGGGGGACTTAGTTTTTCAGTCCGATGAGTTCCAAATCCTTAGTATTCTAGGAGAATTTGTTGATTTTTACCGACCATATTGATGAAACTTTATTTTTTGATCCGATACCATCAGCAGTTCTCACGTTTCCTTGATGATGCGTTTGATTCGAAGACCCTTTGTCGGAAGATATTTCCTAATGGAACCAACAGGGTCGGCTAGACTCAAAATTTGATGCCAAATCTATCGACAGAAACTCACGTTTTCTGCTCGATGTTGTTCCTCAAAAGATTTTTTCAAGTTTTCTAACCACCGTATCCTCGGATCCTTCTAGTGAGTTTTGTCGATAGCGTCGGAATAAATTGAGGTTTTGTGTTGTTACATCCGGCGTAATTGAGGGTTTGGAACCATTTTTCCTACATATTTTTTCATGACTTTTGTTGACATCGTGTTTTCAGGAGATTTTATTAAGTCCTACTAAGAGTGTCAAAAAAACTTGACATTTGGATCCTATACTATAGCGGTGAATTTGTTTTTCCACGCCAATATGGTAAAGTTGCTGATGAAGTGACGCTCTAGGAAGTAAAATGTTGTTTTCTCCTGTGCGAATTAATTACCCCAGTAACTGCATTGATTCTATTTTTTTTGAATTTTTCTATATATAATGGTTTTTCTTTTTACGAACTGTTACTGCTACTCCATTTTGAACACGCCCTATTGACGATTGCCACTTGGAGTCTACTGATCGCTTGCCAAGAATTTTTACCAGCATCCACGGGATCATTTTCTAGGTAAGCCTCAATCCTTATTATTGTGTTGTTTGTGTTAAGAAGAGGTTGGTAAAATGACGTTTTGGGTTTTAGGGTTACGGTGTTTGGTTTTTTATGCACCATCCTTGTTCGCATCCATGCTTTAAAAGGAAAAACCCTATCTCCCTTAGGTTTTGTTTTTTTTAATTATCAACCACTAAGGTTTTTCCTTAGCCGCGCTAAGCCTGCTAGTATGTCCCTATCATTGTTTTATTCCCACCTTTGCTGCAATGCTTGTTTAAGTTTTTCAAGCCATAGATGTGGATCCTTTAGATCTCCAGGATTGTAATGATGAAGCTGCGACAGGTCAATGGTTCCAATGACCACGTGTTGTCTAGTTTTCCTTCTTATATGGTGGTAGGAGAACACGCGTTGGTTTAGCCGTTGGCTCTGTTGCATTTCGAAGTATGCCCTAGGGTTTTCTTTTCGATCTTTTTTTGTGTCCCTATGGTCAACGCTATAGTTTCATGAGGTTTTCGTGGGTTTTGAGTTGCCTTTGGTTTCAAAAAACAAAGCTATTACTGCAATTTTGCTTTGATTGTTTTCTTTCATGTAAAAGAAAAGTTCATCTCTATATCTTGATATTAAAACCTGATTTGATTGTTCTTCTACATCTTGACCTAAAACACAAGATGATTGGTTTATAGAATTAGAGATCTAAATCCCAAGGAAGCAGTTAGAAATTGGACTTGAGATAATGCTTTTCAAGCTAGTTTTAACTTAATATACTCCTTGCCACAACTTGAAGTATCTGGATAAACTACAAAAATTATTTGCATCATAGGGTCACTTTATATGGTTAAGGATGATTCGGTAAAGACATGTTTTTTCTCCCCAACCTATTAAGAACTGAATGCAATTTTATTTTTGAGAAGAAAAGTTATGTTTGGTTATCTAGGTTTCTTTATCTTGCATCTTAATTCCAGTATATTCTATTGATATGAATGCATGTTGTTTGATCATAGTAACTCTAAGTTATTTCTTGCTATGTTTATGTTACATCCTTAGTCTTCACCCCACAATGTGCCAAAGAAGGGTGGGAATAAGAAGGCCAAGGTCCATGAGGAGGACTCAGACTTGAAGGTATTTCCTATAATGGAATAATATATGAAGACAAAAAAGCATTCATAGGAGCTAAACCAGAGTTCAAATGGGGAAATATACATCACATGATCAAGGATCAGAAGGTCCCGGATTTGGTCTTAGAAGACATTCCTTTGTATACAAACATAAGAAAATTAGGGATCACAAAGGTATCCATGCTTCATCAGATTTTTGCTT
This sequence comes from Pseudotsuga menziesii, assembly GCA_001517045.1. Classification (NCBI taxonomy): domain Eukaryota; kingdom Viridiplantae; phylum Streptophyta; class Pinopsida; order Pinales; family Pinaceae; genus Pseudotsuga; species Pseudotsuga menziesii. The sequence continues at coordinate 219,473 of LPNX010804778.1, forward strand.
GTGTTGAGGTGATCGGATAGATCTTACATTGAGTAGACGCAAGTACTATGATCATATCAAAAATTGAAGGAAAAGATTTTTCTTCCTTCACCCTTGCATAAATAGCCAAATATTGCAACCTACCCTCCCTACAAATCAGCATGACAGATCACTAGATAAATAGTTTGAGTTTAGACTATATCGAATGTATAAAGCTGATGTTGATATCAGGGAATCAATTTTTTGAGAAAGCCTCTGGCGAATATGACATTGCCAGCTTATGCACTCCCTGGAGGCTTATAGCTCCGATTCTCAACATATTTTTTTGCAGGGAAAATGGGAAGCTCTATAATATGGGTTGGATACCATTGATATATCATGTGGCCATGTAGGGACCTATCTTTAATTGGGCGTACATTGTAGATAACAGCTTGTCTTCCTATATAGTTGCGGCACTGGGAGACCTGCTTTAGAGAAAATCAGAACTTTACATGGGGTGGTATTTGATTAATTGTATCTTATTCTTGTACTCATTCTCGAAACTAAATTTTAGTTGGAGTGAAGCCAAGAAACCCATCTATACTGCATATTAGATTCTATGGGATCATAAGTACCACAACTTCTACAAGCTTATTTGTGAAGAATTCCTGATGCCTCTACACTAGCTGATATTTCTCTAAGAGAGAAAGTGTATGTTCGAGGATGCACTAGAGGTTATATGTGAGTACGAGGACTATTTTTTATCTGAAGAAGGAACCTATCAAAGGGTGTATTGATGGACTAGATCCTCGTCACTACTTCCTAGGTATGCCATAGATTACATAGTCCATAAGGAGGTAGTGAGACAGCTTTTCCCTGATGGATTCAAAAAATTTCTTGACATGGAGAAGGTGGTTTATCCACCAATGCCTTTCTATATCGGCAGCTAAAAATTCTAGAAGTTAAAAAGTGCACAAAATTTTGTAAAGAACCTAGAAAATTTCCGCTTTGGTGAGAATAATTTCCATAGGAATGATTCCCGGGGAAAGGTTGTTGCACATTGTACACTTGTAAAGGTTAATTTTGAATATTATGATCATTTGGACAAGGATGTGGTGATGTTCAAAAATGCGTGCAATATTATTGCTTCAAATAATTGGTTCAGATATAATATCATAGCCACAGGAGGAAAAGGAAGCAACAACACCACAAAGCAGCAGCAACAACAAGAAGAAGCTCCTAAGAAATGAGAAGAAGAGGCCCAAAAGCTAGTAGAGGAAGCTGAGAAACTACTAGCTGAAGAAGCTCAAAGGAAAAGGGTGGAGGAAGAGGATATTCAATAGAAAGATGAATAAGAATGAATTCAAAGTGTAGAAATTGAACCCAAGTGATAGAAAAATTGCACTCACAAAATTGCTAATCAAACATGCAAATTTACACACAAAGGAGACTGAAATTGGAGCATAACACTAATTTGTATTGAATAAGTGTACAATATCCAACCTTATGAATTCATAGGCTTCTGCAATATATAATTACAAGAGATTTGAATGCATAAGGATTCCATTCAAAATAGTCAAAAATTAGGCTTACTAATTCTAGTCAAATCCCCCATATGTGCATAAAGGAGTATCCAAATATACCTAGAGGCTCACGAATTGGAAAAGTAAAGTAGGAAAGTTAATAAGTGATGGAAATACAACTCATAGAAGATTTTATTAGGAGAAAATAATGGGTTATGATGAGGGAAAAAAAAATTCAACTACACCTAATCTTACTTTCCCTTTTGCCATAAATCTCAATAAAGCAGGCAACTTAGCAGAAAAAAGTAGATATGCACTAGGGAGGATCTAGAATAAAGCATATATGCTAAATATGGATTCTAGGATGTTTCCCAAGTGCCCCATGACTTAGTTTTAGCAATTTTACTTCTATGGCATGTGGAAGACAACTTGCATAGAGTGGAATATTGGAAACTAGGCAAATAAGACAAAAATGGATTAATTAATGTCTAAGGTAGGTAACTATGGGTTGATTCTTCTAATACCCCCCCTTAATCTTGAATTTATGATTAAATATCAGAAAACTATAGGGCCTAGAAACAATGCTTAGTCACCCTTTACATACTCCATGTCCATTTAACCAAGGAAAGAGGCAAAAACCCAGTGGGAGAATCCTCCCTTAAACATGGACAGTAATACAAAATTTGAAAATATTATCATGAATCATTTTTCATAGCATGATCAGCAATCCCCAACAGTGATTTGAGATTGTTGAATGTCTTCTCACAAAAAACTTTGGTGAAGATGTCTGCTACTTGTTTTGAAGATGTACAGAAGAGTAGGTAAATGGTGCCAGCATGCACAAGCTATCTCATGTAGTGCATATGGATCTCAATGTGTTTGGTTCTCTATCTCTAAACTGGATCATTTTAGATTTGAATGGTGCTATGATTATAACAATAGATAATAGTTGAAAACTCTAATTCGAATCCACACTCGCCAAGTATCCCCTGCAACCATAAACATTAAGTTGTTGCATTTACAACTCCTATGTTCTCTGCTTTTGTAGATGAGAGTGCTATGGCACTCTATTTCTTGCTTGACCAACTGAATGGTCCTTTAGCAAGCATGAACACAAATCTTGATGTTGACTTTTGATCTGTGTTGTCACCTACCCAATCAAATCAAGATCAAATTTAGCTTTGTAGAAAATGCCATGAGTTCTTGTTCCTTGAACAAAGTTAAGGATCCTTTTGGCTGATCTCCAATGGATCCCATGACACTGATCCATGTATCTTGAAGGCACACTTACTGCATAATAAATATTAGGTCGAGTGTGTGTAAGGTAGAGAAAAAACCTAATCAATTGCCTATATAGTGTATTATTCACCATAGGAGAAGACCCTGCTTCTTCAAGCTTAACTCTTGAAAGGAAGGGAGTCTTGCTTGGCTTGCATTATTTCATGTTGAAGTTGTTCAACAAATATAGAGCATACTTGGACTGATGTAATTTTATTCCATGTTGGTATTGAGCAATTTCGAGACCTAAGAATTGGCTCAACAACCCCAAATCAATCATAGAAAATCCATGGTTCATTGCATCCTTCAAGGAGGAAATTTATTTCTTTGAACTTCCAGTAATCAAAAGTTCATCCACACACAAAACAATAATCATAAAAGAACCATGAATTAGATTAAAATAAACATTAGGATCAGACTTGCATCGAACAAAACTCAATGACAGCAGAAAGCCATCAATATTGGTATGCCAAGCACTCACAAAATTGTTAATCAAACATGCAAATTTACACACAAAGGAGACTGAAATTGGAGCATAACACTAATCTGTATTGAATAAGTGTACAATATCCAACCTTATGAATTCATAGGCTTCTGCAATATATAATTACATGCGAGATTTGAATGCATAAGGATTCCATTCAAAATAGTCAAAAAGTAGGCTTACTAATTCTAGTCAAATCCCCCATAGGTGAATAAAGGAGTATCCAAATATACCTAGAGGCTCAGGAATTGGAAAAGTCAAGTAGGAAAGCTAATAAGTGATGGAAATACAACTCATAGAATCTTTTATTAGGAGAAGAGAATGGGTTATGATGACGGCAAAAAACAATTCAACTACACCTAATCTTACTTTCCCTTTTGCCATAAATCTCAATAAAGGAGGCAACTTAGCAGAAAAAAGTAGATATGCACTCGGGAGGATCTAGAATAAAGCATATATGCTAAATATGGATTCTAGGATGTTTCCCAAGTGCCCCGTGACTTAGTTTTAGCAATTTTGACTTCTATGGCATGTGGAAGACAACTTGTATAGAGTGGATTATTGGAAACTAGGAAAATAAGACAAAAATGGATTAATTAATGTCTAAGGTAGGTAACTATGGGTTGATTATTCTAACACCCCCCCTTAATCCTGAATTTATGATTAAATATCAAAAAACTATAGTGCCTAGAAACAAGGCTTAGTCACCCTTGACATACTCCATGTCCATTTAACCAAGGAAAGAGGCAAAAACCCAGTGGGAGAATCCTCCCTTAAACATGGATAGTAAAACAAAATTTGAAAATATTATCATGAATCATTTTTCATAGCATGATCAGCAATCCCCAATAGTGATTTGAGATTGTTTAATGTCTTCGCACAAAAAAATTTGGTGAAGATGTCTGCTACTTGTTTTGAAGATGCACAGAAGAGTAGGTGAATGGTGCCAGCATGCACAAGCTATCTCATGTAGTGCATATGGATCTCAATGTGTTTAGTTCTCTATCTCTAAACTGGATCATTTTAGATTCGAATGGTGCTCTGATTATCACAATAGATAATAGTTGAAAACTCTAATTCGAAACCACACTCGCCAAGTATCCCCTGCAACCATCACTACTACATTTCGATCCAAAATCCGACGGTTTTTTCCGACGGCGCGTGGATTTTTTCTTTTAACCGTGCCAAAAATCAGAAAGATAATTTTTTTTTTTGAAATGGTGGGGATAAGCGTCGCTTAAGGGACACCTAGGGTTGCAAGCGTCGCTTAAGCGATGGATATCCTCCTAAGCGTCGCTTAAGCGACGGCGGTTAAAATGCCCATTTATTTAATAATTTCTTAAGCGTCGCTTAAGCGACGGCGCTTAAAATGCTCAATCATTTAATAACTTGTCGTAATTGGTTAATTATTTAAAATGGAAAGCGACGCTTAAGACATTATCCCACACACATTAAAATGGAAAGCCTAGGTTCATTTTTCATATAAATAGATGTACGGCTAGGTTCATTATCTCACACACTGAGTCTCGCACTTATCTCTTGGAAAAGAAGTGCGAAATTCCTAAGGGTTTTTTTTTGGCGTTGCTCTTTTGTGGGGATCTTCCCACTTGGTATTGGATTTTGGCATTGCTCTTTTGTGGGGATCTTCCCACTTGGTCTTGGATTTTGGTCAGCTTGCTATTTGGATTTGGTTCTAACCCTTGTGGAAAAGAAGACTCATCATATACTTGGGTTTGCTCATACTTTGTTCTTAGGGTTTGAGTAATAAAATGCCACATAACAATGATGTTACAGGTCATCAAGATCCGGCAGAACAAAATCAACAATTGCTTGCTAGGTTGTGGGAGGGAGTGGAAAGAAGGGGTGATGGAAAATGTTATTGTCCTTGTAGTTAATGTAGGGGATTTAATACGAGAAGGTTACTGATCAAAACAGCTAAAAGACATTGTAGAGAACATGGACATGTTGAGGGGGGGCATGAATATCATCCATT
>LPNX010804799.1:6050-28876 GCA_001517045.1 Pseudotsuga menziesii
TGATCACCTCACTTACTTGTGCCCTTAGATTGAAGAAGCTTCGAGATTCTTAGCACAAGGACCAGCTGTGCTAACTAAACCTTTACTGCATAATCAAAATATGAACTCAAAGTCCCATGACCAGTCTAGTGATGATGATCCACCGGAGGGTAGTGGTCGTGGGTGCATTAACATGGTCCGTGCTATGAAATTTGTGACTCGTGTGAAAGATTATAGTTCGTCACAACCCAGCCCAGGCAAAGAGCCTGATCCACCAGGAACCCCTTTGCCCATTGAGAAACCTGCGGATAAACTTAAGGCTGCACCTCGCATTCCTAAGGTAGTCCTTAAGCGTTCGGGGCATAATCCAAATGCCCGAGCTGCCCAGAATTATTCAGTTGTTGAGGATTTGGGCCATACTCCTTGTGCGATGTCTGCATTGGAAGTGCTTCAGAGTTGTCCTTCGCAAAGGAAGGCGTTTCTTTCTGCCCTTGGTGTGAAGGATTGTGATTCTTCCTCTATGATCAAATTTGAAACTACAGGACTTCAGCCTTGCTTGCTCTACTATGTGTCTCTTTTGGTGCACGTAGAATGTCTTGGTATGACCGTCAAGCGCACTGTGATTGATGAGGGCGCTGCTGCTTCTGTGATGTCTTTGGCCTATTGGAAGGGTCTCGGTTCCCTTGAGCTATCTAAATCAGTGACTATGTTAACTGCGTTTCAATGGGAGATATTTTAGGCCGCATGGCATCCTTCCATCCCTTAAATTCCATTTAGGGGGCAAGATCGTTGCGATAGAGGTTGAGGTGGTTGATGCACCCCTTGACTACAATCTCTTGCTGGGTAGGAACTGAATGTATAGTATGAAAGTCGTTGCTTCTTCCTTGTTCCATGTTGTATGCTTTCCACATAACAGGAAGATTGTAACGATTGATCAAATGGAATTCAAGAATCCGTCTATTACCGCATATTCGGGAGCTTCGATCCCAATCATTGAGCACTCTCAGCCGGCAACTAGGAGTGTGGGTGTAGGAATGTATCCATCCCTCATGGGAAGCTTTAGTTTTCCTACACCGATCCTCATGATAGGATCTAGTTTCGATAAGGCTTCAACATCTATGACCTCGGTGTCTTTTCGCACGACTCATATGGAAGACCCTTGGATTCTTCCTACACCAAGTATATCGAGTGAGCCTGTCGAGACCAGCGTGCCATTGCCTGCAGCTATGATAGCTTATCAAGCTAATATCAAGAGTGTTGCAGAGCCTAGTCCTTCCTCTTCGTGGATGGAGGAGGAGGACCGTTATGTGCTATCGGCATGGGCAGTACAGTCTTATCATGCCCACGACTACCTTGATACATTTTTCCCTTCAGATGAAGTGATTATTGAGGCTATGTCGGGAGTTGAGCCACCATGGAAGGAACTCCATCATAGATCGTACTTTCTTCCACAGCTTGACCATTTGGAGCATGAGGATTTTAGGGCGGTTCTTAGTCAGAGAGTTGGTAGTCATGTGGTTCCATTAAGCTCTCCTGGTCCGATGGCTGATGGAAACATGGAAAACATATCTTCCATGATTCCTATCAACATCTCTCACAATCCTGGCACGATTGAGAATGTCTATATTGGGGCAGAATGTTCCCATGCTGAGATTCTGGAATATACCGAGCTATTCAAGGAATTCCATGATATTTTTGCTTGGTCTTACGACAAGATGCCAGGTATTGACCCTCGAACTGTCAAGCACGAGATTAATACTTACCCCAACGCTAAGCCTGTTCGATAACATTTACGTGCGGTGAATCCTAGGAAAGCACCCGCCATTAAGGAAGAGATAGAGAAGCTATTGAAATCCGGTTTCATCTATCCCGTTACCTTGACGAAGTGGGTTTCAAACCCCATTCCAGTGGATAAGAAGTAAGGAGTGATCCACATATGCACTGATTTCCGTAATTTTAATCGGGCATGTCCTAAGGATAACTTCCCCACACCATTTATAGATCAGATTTTGGATGAGTGTGCGGGTAGCGAGGTGTTCTCCTTCATGGACGGTTTTTTCGGGTATAATTAGATACAGATTAAACCTAAGGACCAACATAAGACTGCATTTATTTGTCCTTGGGGAACGTTTGCATATCAAAAAATGCCTTTCGGCCTTAAAAACGCTGGAGCTACATTTCAGCGAGTGATGACCTTGATCTTCCATGATCTCAAGTCTATTATTGAAGTATTTTTGGATGGCCTTGCTGCTCATTCTTGTATGAGAATGCATCATCCCTATCACTTGAGATTGGTATTCAAAAGATGCCAGCACTATTCAGTTAGATTAAATCCTCATAAGTGCATCTTTTGCATGAAGTCAGATCATTTGTTGGGATTCATCGTTTCGAAAGAGGGTATAAGAGTCGACCCTTTGAAGGTTGAGGCAATACTTTAGTTGTATCCCCCGAATAATATTCATCATCTTCAGTGTTTGCAAGGCATGGAAAACTTCTTATGAAGATTTGTTTTCAACTTTGCCAATTTGCCTAGAGGCTTCATGCGTCTCTTGAAGAAGGATACTCCCTTTGAATGGGATGAGCGAGCCCAGGAGTCCTTCGATGCACTCAAGCAAGCCCTAGCATCAGCCCTGGTGATTAGTCCCTCAGACTATAGCCGTGATTTCTTATTATATGTGGCCGCGTCTTTAGAGATGATTGGTATGGTTTTGGTTCAAGAGGATGAAGAGCATCAAGAACATGTCATATATTATCTGAGCCGAAACCTTATTGACGCAAAAATTCGTTATTCTCATGTTGAGAAGCTTGCTTTAGCTACCATACATGCGGTTCAACATTTGAGACATTATATTCTCCTTCGCCAGACCTTGGTTGTGGCCCATGTCAATCCATTTCAATTCATCCTCACCCATAGGATGATTGGGGGAAAATATAATAGATGGATTGTCATTCTGCAAGAATTCGATCTCGAATTTGTTTTGGCAAAATCGAAGCAGTCTTTAATTTTTGCAAAGCTTATATCAGATTTCCCGAGTGAGGCCAAGGAGTTGGTTTGTGAAGATACGTTTGTAGATAAACACATCTTCTTAATCTCAACATTAGACCCATGGTATGGGGATATCATAGTATATTTACAAACACAGAATACCCCTACTCACCTCTCGCGAGATGAACGACGAAAATTACATCACGTCTCTAAGAACTACCTTATAGTGGACAATACTTTGTACTGCCGTGGGGTAGATTCCATTTTACGACATTGTTTAACTCATGAAGAGGCTGAGGTTGTGCTGAATGATTGCCATGGAGGGGCATGTAGTGGTCATTTATCTGGGATTTCTATAGCTCAAAATATTTTGAGAGCGGGTTATTTCTGGCCATCGATCTTTAAGGATTGTGTTGATGCGGTCAAGAGGTGCCACCCTTTCCAGGTGTTCACATGTAATATGCGCTCGAAACCTACCCCATTACATCCCATTATCACCGTCGGTCCCTTCACTAAGTGGGGCCTCAATTTTATGGATTGCAACCCAGCTTCGGCTGGGGGGCACCATCACATTATAGTGGCTGTTGATTATTTCACGAAATGGGCTGAGGCTATGCGTACAGTAAAATTCAATGGTGAGACAGCCGCTCACTTTGTATTCAACCAAATCATTACTCGGTTTGGGATTCCGAAAGAGCTTGTCACTAACCATGGCTCGCACTTTCAGAACCGTATGATGGAAGAGTTGGCATCCAAGTTAGGGTATAAGAAAGAACATTCATCTTCTTACTGCCCCCAAGTGAATGGACAGGTAGAAGCAATGAATAAATCACTCAAGTCCATTCTCCAATGAACCATCGCACAAAGCAAGACGAATTGGCACATTATGTTATATCCTGCTTTGTGGGCATATCGAACCGCGGTTAAGACTCACTGGTTTTTCTCCATATTAGCTTGTACATGGAGTGGAGTCGATATTACCGGTTGAATGTGAGATTCTTTCGTTGAATCTAGCTGTGGAACTCTTACCAGACACTTCACCTTTGGAGGAGTGTTTGGTTCACCTTGAGCAACTTGATGAGCAGCGTCAAGATGCCCTGGTGGCTCTAGAGGTTAATAAACGTCGCGTTAAGGTCCAGTATGATAAGTCTATCCATCCAAGAGTGTTTAGTGAAGGATACTTGGTCCTCTTGTGGGATCAGCTAAAAGAACCCTTGGGGCCAAGGAAATTTAATCCTATGTGGCGTGGTCCTTACGTGGTCAAACGTATGCTAGAAAAGGGTGCATATGAGTTAGTGGATTATGAAGAAACAGCTTTGGCAGAGCCTAGAAATGGGCTCTATCTGAAAAAATACTATGCATGATCCTTAGCCAAGGCTGCTTGTTGTATATTGTTGTACAGCTTTGCATAGTTAGGTCTTTTTCTTATCGTGATCGGGTTTGTGATTAGTTTCCATTTCTTTTGGAAGATGTCAATGGAATCTTCCATCTACATAGGATTTGCGGATGTTGCAAGCCATCACACTCAACACTCAGGCTCTGTTGCTTGGATAATTTATACTCCTATGGGTTAGGTACTATCTTCAGGAGGTGTATGTCTACGGCCATCTTCCAACAATGTTGCTAAATATACCGCCTTTATTGAGCTTCTACGGGATGCCATTTTGCATGGCGTTCTATCTCTTGAGGTACGTCTTGATTCGGAGTTAGTAGTGTCACAACTCAATGGTTTGTACCATGTTAGAGATCCAACGTTATTGAGAAGGTTCTTATGTGTGAGATTGTTAGAACCACAATTTGACAATATAACATATATACACATTCCAAGAAATAATAATCAAGTTGCTGACTCATATGCTAACTACGTGTTATATTGTCATTTGTTTCATTCACAATAAATTAATCACAAACACAATTTTTACACATGTAAATAAATAAATCGATCACCATAAAACTTTTTTATATACATAAAAAATGTGGTAATACAGAGTGTCATGATACAAAATTTGGGGCTTTTAAAGCCAGCGTCATATAATACACGGCCTTACAAAATGTATACACTCCCAGGTGTCTAATCCTGTGGAGGAGGAGGAGGGTTGTGATCATGGAACGTCACTATGAATCTAGCTAGCTGTCAAAATAAATGCACCCATGCGTGTGGTACACCGACCACCTACCGCTGCATGGCCTCAGGCAAGTCCTCGACTTGCACCATGGGAACTCTATGAGTCAGTCTCACAAAGTTGGTATGAATGCTCTGGAGTGTTCGCTCCACATCCACACCCGTGATGTCATCTCCCCTTCCCCTTCATCTATGACGAGGGAAGCCCTCTGGCTGCCGTGGTCCCACATATGCACATAAATGGTAGATGTCACTATGTATTGTCACACAAAAACATGTCTTTTTGATTCCACATAATCAAGAAAATACAAAAAAATTAAATAACTCAAAATTTTAAAAAGAGTGAGGGTCAAGATTCGTTACCTATATCACCATATGCTGATCCTGGTGGAAATGGCATGTCCGGATCCCCCCGAAAATCTATCCCTGCATAGGGGTAGTCATCAATGGCAACTATCTGTCGTTGCCACCGTGGAAAGAAGTCAGCTGGATATGGGTTGGCCACCCTACCACCCCCTAGTCTGCGCATAGCATCTGCATAGCATCTCGAACCCCGTGGAGAGGAACGTCCACTCTAGGGCTCAATCCTAGAACAGGCTCGAAGAAAAACATGCTCAAGATACTACTGAACCCAAAGTTTCGCACCCTACCTGCCTTACACTCACTAAGATGGTGTTTCATGTTGCTCAGTAGTGTAGTACTCCAGTCATATATTGTGGGTCTCATGCACTCCACTGCATAGAACATCAGCGACCGAGAGGCCTGGTGGAGTGATGCTAAACCTGCTATCTTTCCTAGCATCAGTAATATGGCCTTTAGGCCCAGCACCTATATAGCATTGCTAGGGACTTGACTTCCCACCTTCTCAGTTTCTGGATAGAAGTACATGGCTATGTACTCATCGATAGTCAGGCCACCTCCTGGCCCACCACGGGAATGAAGGTTCACCACCTCCCCTCCTCTAGAAATCCCTGTGATAAAGTATATGTCCTCCACCTCTATGGTGAGGGACATCCCATCAATATGAAAGGACTCCGAGTCTGGATCCCAATAGTCTACCAGCATCTGTAGTAGTCTTGGTTTGGACTTCAAACCACCAAGACACCAAAACTTGTAGAGTCCCCATGCATGAAGAGCTTGTTGAGCCATTAAGTCGGCCCTTACTGCTTCCTCTACTTCACCATGCACATGCTCTCTCCACTCTAGCACCATCCTACAAAAGAAATTGCAAAATTACCCATTAGTTTATTGAAAAATCATATGCGTGGCCTCATACGCGACTATTTTGAAAACAACTGCGTATGTATGAGGGTTTGAGGCCCTTTTCCACATATGTCCAGCCCTATACGCGGAAAAAACCTTGATTTTCATGTGGGCCACAACACACATTTTGGGATGGCCTAAAAAACTCATTTAACCATGAAATTCTATAAAAATTATATCAAAATGCAAGAGGAGAGCATGAGTAAATACCTGGAAGAAACAGTTGTGAATTGAGCATGAGTAAATATTTGAAAATTTTTACCCCCTTTCCTATAGTTTCGACATTTTCTAACCATTTTGGACTGTTTTTGACATAATTTGTGATGTAGAAGACCTTTTTCAGTGCTGTTTCAGCCATTGGATTGACCCATTCATGCCGATCTCAGGTATCATGTCTAAACTGGCATATAGGTTAGGTTTCACCACCGTTTGCATTTTGCATGACCTTATGACCATATCACCATGACCTTAGGTACGAACCCACTCTATTATGTCACGGAACCTTCTTGCTGCTTTAGAAGTGGCATGATATGAGTGGTAGAGCTTCACCTTACATGGGTACCCTAGTTAGCACCTTATTTGAATTTGGTGCCCATGCTGACGTTTTCTCCTTTAGGGTGTGGGAGTCCATTGTATAGTACTGCCATGACATTTCGCAAGAGCGTCATACTCCTCTTGATCTTATGCTGGCCTATTTCCCTCAAGACTCCCCTATGTCAAGTTGTGAATGCATTATCATGATCTTTTCTTGCCTTATTGAGCTTTATGTTGGCTTCCCTGACATTGTGTTTCATCCATATAGCCCGAGCTTGTCTCATGTATAGCCATGCAGAGCCATTTTTTATATCCTTCGCAGCTTGATTTCCCTTTTTACTAGGAGGGGATTTTACCCCGAGTGTTGATATCCTACACATGTATCCTTGCATTGAGCATAGGTATGTTCCACTGCTTGGAACTAGTTTGTGTACCCTTGTGACACTCATCTCCTCCTAGTTTGTAACTATAAAGCTAGTTTATTCTTTTTTCAAGCTTTTCAAATAACTGAAAAAGTCCAAAAAATCAAAAAACCAAAAAGCTGAACAAGGAAAGATGTTATCTTTGGCAGCTGTCGAGTCGTGTCTCCTTCGAACAGAGCACTATATATCACATCCATTGGTTGGATTATAGTTTAACTTTAGGAGCTGTACTCGTTTATCTGAGTTTATCTCCACTGACTGGTTAAGCTTCCTGTCCCTATGGAGCCTCTGTTGATGCCTCCTATGTCACAGAGATGTCCCAATTTGTATATCGAGTCTATGTTGCCTTCATTCAGTAACCATATGCTGTTATGCTCTTGTTCGAAGGAAGTTGAAGCCTGAGTCGGCCATTCCTCAGTTATCTTGACTTTGCATGTCGACCATTCCCGGTACAGTTACTAGTCCGTGCACCTTATGATCAAGTCCTTCCACATTATACATCTTTGTTGAGTACCTCATGTTGGATGATGGGGGATGCCTTAATGCCCTCCTTCCAGCGGATTTCATCCCATTGACTTCAGATCATTTATTCTGGGATTGGAATCTAGAGTCCTTTTGAGTGCCTTGATACTTGCAGTCATCAGTGGCAGGTTCTCTCGCCATCGACAATTTTTAGGAATACATCAATGTCCCCTGATCAATGGATCCTCTCAAGTGTTCGACCTCAACACATATATTCACACTTGTTAGTTTGCACTCTAGTACCTTGATTCCCATTTTCATTATTGGTGGGTGATCTCATGTCTATTAACGATATACATTAATGACCGGTAATCAGACGATGGACTACTATGTTTGACCTCGACACCTCTATTCGCATAGTAGGAAATGTACTCATAGAAGTTTGTGTAGAAGACTTTCCATATTGGTGGCATCTCTTAAATGCTACCTCCTTGATCATGCCAATGTTCATGAGATTTCAGCTCTCGTGACTTGATTCTAGTATATGTCAGATATTTCCAGCCACTATGAAGATCTTGATCTATTATATATCTTCAGCCATTTTGGAGATCATGGTCCTTTGCATATCTTCATCATGGAGATTCTGATCTATGTATATTGTACGTGGCAATGACCACATATGTGATATCATGTATCATGCCTATTCATGGCCATTATACTCTTATGTATCCAGGACTGCTATATGTACTTGTAGTTATATGTAGAGTTGTATTATTGTACTATGTTGATTGGGTGGATGGTATTCCATTTGGGATCCTTCATCACTCCACTTCTGGAATGGACTTATAATGTATTTCGGCCATCATATGACCCCTCTGACCTCACACATTAGGGGGTATCTGTTATAGCAGATTTCACCACTCCAGGTGAATCACACTTTGTATGGCCTTCCCCTGTCCCGCTGCAGACTCCTTAGACCCCATGGACCATTTTTTGTCCTTTGATGTTTCCTTGATCATCCCTAAAAACACATGAAAAATGATACACGCGGCTTTTTAACCTATAAGCGCGTATATACACAGGTTTGACCACTAAAACCGCATACATCGGGATGTGTGCATAATCCAAATCCTTTTGGAGTTTTCCTTGACATGGATCCGACTCATTTGACTCCTAGCCTTCCATATGCCTTGAGATCGCTCGGATTCGACCTTTCATTACCCCTTTGAAAATCTATATAAGGAACCCCTTGGTACATTGAAGGAAAGAAGAGAGAATTGAGAGCAAAGAAACTATAGTCCATTGTTGCCAGAACTTATGCTTGAGTCTGCATCCCTTTGTCCCTTGGAGCACTTTTGTGTTCTTCCCAAGCTTGCATTTTTCTTATGAGCTTGCTATCGAGAGATGGAGGATTAAAGTGGTGGAGGCCCAAGTGGGGGATTCAGTTTCTCTGGTTCGCAGACGTGCCGTCAGAGGTTGTATCTTGTAATCTTTGATTTATATTAATAGAAATATCTTTTCCTGTCCAATAATGTGTGTTTGAATGAATATGTTATCCATGGGATTATATCAAATTCTTTTACATTATTGATTATATATGCTAGAATAGATCTAACACCATGGTATATAGAATGCTTGTATTGTTTACTTGTTGTTGAGGAAGTAATCTATCAATTCAAGCTGAAGATTGGAAAGCTCAATGGGGATCTACTTCAACCGTTCGAAATAAGGTATGAGGTCTGATCCTTTAGTGTTAGACATTTAATTTCTATTGAATATTGGAAAGGATTGATTTATGGAGTCAAGCTGTCTATTGTGGTACCCCAAGCCATAGGAATTTCTCTCCGTAACAACATCTGTGTGTGATCCTCCACATAGTAAGATGAAGTGTGTGAGTTGAAGTGCACTAGATTTCCCTTGTTTGGTACTCACATGTTTATTTTATGTTTTGATGGTAAGAGGTCGATGCCAATAGTTCAATAAAACTTCTAGCTGTAACTCCATTACCTCACCAATGAGAAAAATAATGTCTCTTATACATCTCAAGACCATTTATCTGCCAAACTCCATACTCTTAGTAATGATATTTATATATGTTCCATTTCATCTATTTCCATCCATCTGAGATCAGTAACAAACACAAGTATGATTCATTGAGACAAATCATGATGATGGGCATGGCTAGATCAGAGTATGAAAGAAATATGATAATTTAGTTTCACAGTTGTGCTCCTTTTGGTTCAAATTGTTTAAGTAAAATGACCAGACATTACTCATTCCATGTGAGATGCTAAGAATGGATTCTTGCAACAATAACTATATGCTTATCATTATCACCATGAGTTTCACTAATTTGAAGATCAAATCTATGTATTTATTCATTTATATTTTTCATGTTTTTTTTTTTTTTTTCAATGCGGGGTTGTGCATGTAGGTCAGGTTGAAGAACATTACTCACTACTGTAGATGAAATATTTTTTCTTGAAGTAATATTTTGTGGTTGGGTATCTTTTCTTTGTACAAATTAAAAAAGAACGTGAATAAGTACCTACAACTATATATACAACTACTATAGATCTATATTAACTTTATATCTATCAAGTGCTAAGAGAGATCAAATCAATTGAGGTACAAATACATTTTTGAGTCCTAAAATTACACCTTGGGGGATTTGATCCCTCTCAATTCTCAACACTTGATAGATGATAAATAAAAAAATGTAGCACACAGAAGCACTGTGGGTAGATTGAATTCCTTCTCATTATTAGACCAAGAATAAATAGGAAATACATAATAGTAATACTATTGGTGAGCACCATAGGTTAGAAAATACCATGGTCCACCTAACTCACTAACTAACTATAGGTGAGAGTACACTCTTCAACACACACCCTTAATATCAACTGGTAGTACATCTTGAGCACTAGCTATGCCTAAGTTCTCTCTCTAATATACAAATGCACATGTTCCTAATGGTTTGGTGAATATGTCATCCAACTACTCCTTAGAGACACAAAACAGTAAAGAAATTTTTCCATCATTGACTAACTCACGAATAAAATGATAGCGAGTGTCAATGTGTTTTATTTTTCTATGAAATATATTATGTTTAGACAACTATATTGCAAAGCAATTATTACATAAAATAGAAGTGGCATCTTTTTCAGTGTGTCCCATATCCTTTAAAAGTCTTCTTAGCCAAACTACATGGAAAGCTATTGTTGTGGCTGGTACATATTCTGTATTTGTAGAAGAGAAGCTGACAATGGGTTGTTTCTGAGATTCCCAAGAGATCAGATTTGTACCCACGGAAAGCATCACCAGATGTGCTTTTCCTATCATCAATACTGCCTGCAAAATCACTGTCAGTGTACCCTGTGAGAGTACTATCTAGTGTATGAGTGTACCAGAGGGTATATCGAAGTGTGCCTCCAACATATTTTAGAATTCTTTTTCCAACTATCCAGTGAAATTCTATGGGAGACTCCATAAATATGGAATTAAGACTGACAACATACATCAAATCATGTCTAGTTGTAGTCAAGTACATTAAACTTGTTAAATTTTTAACACTAAGCTAGCATTATATTAGGATCTTGAACTGAGAGAATAAAAATCACAGCAATCAAAAACAAGAGACAATGAACACAGTGTTTTTCCTTGGGGAAACCATAAAGGGAGAAAACCCCACAACTTCCTCAGAGATAGAATCAGCACCAAAAGTAAAACCCAAAATAGTAAGATGATCTCCCAACAGTAGTAACCTTCTTTCTTCCTAGCCCTAGTGTCTTCTTCTTGCTCAACTATGCACTAAAACTGAGTGTGAGTGAGTGTGTGATAAATAGAGAGGCTAGCTCTCTATTTATACTAATTCACGACTTGACTAAACGCTACTAGGGCTGACTTCACTAAGTGAGTCTAACAACCCTAATGCCCCTGAACTACAGGGTCTTTAACCCTTGAACAATAGGAGGGTTACCCACCTTGACATGACATGGCTTGTTTACATTATAGAAACTCCGATAGGAACACTAGAGCATGACATGACTCAAGTACATTAAAAATACATCCTAGAATAAACATCGGGTTACAATACATAAGAAATACAAGTGAATATATTCGAAAGTTACAATTACATCAACACTCCCTCTTAACGAGGAAGGTATTCTCTCGACATAATTCATGAGCACAAGTCTTCTTCTTTGTATCATCTGGATCATCATCGATTCCTCGTCATATTCACCTTCAAGTCATCTCTATCTTCAAGTCATCTTCATTTGGATCTAGATCATCACTCGATCAAGATCATCATCACTGGATCTGTATCATCACTGGATCTGGATCATCTCTGGAGCATCATCACTGGATCTGGATCATCCCTTGATCTAGATCATCACGGGTGCTATCTCATGATTCTTCTCATCACAGGAATTTCTACAGAGCCATCCCTTTTTCATGCTGGTTGTAGGCCTAGCCTCCATGTAGGTCTTCTTCTAGCACTTATATCTAACCCTAAGTTAGAATGGCCCACCCAGCACTTATATCTAATCATGTAGGAACCAATCCTATAATCATATTAGAAAGGCACTCTTAGCACTCACATATGACCATGTGGGAACACCTCCCACAACCCTGTCAGAAAGGTCCAGCACTCACATCCGTCAACCAATGTCAGAAAGGCTCAGCACTTACACTTGCCCATGCAAGGAACCAGTCCTCCATGCCGAAAGGCTCTACACTTACATCTGACAACCAATGTCAAAAAGGATCAACTTTTATATTTTACCATGCAAGGAACCAATCCTTCATGCCAAAAGGGATCTACACTTACATCTGACAACTAATGTCAGAAGGGCTCTACACTCACATCTGATCTTGTAGGAAGCAATCCTATAGTCACATCAGAATGGCCCTAAGTCCGAGAATGAGCTTTCCTTGTAACTGACCAGGTTCCTCCATTCCAAGAATGGAATTCAACGCTTATATTTGATCATGTAGGAACCAATCCTATAGTCACATCAGAATGGATCAACACTCGCATATGACATGAAAGGAACCAATCCTCTCAACATGTCAGAATGGCTCTAGGTCTCATCATTTCCCCTTGGAGGGAACCTTGATCTGGAGAACACCAAGATTCTCCCTAAAGTACTCAAACTTCACCCTAGCCAATGGCTTTGTCAACACATCAGTTATCTATTCATCTGTCACAACATACTGGAGCTTCACTAGCCCCTTATGCACCATATCCCTGATATAGTGATACTTGATATTTATATGCTTCGACTTGTCATGGAACACCGGATTCTCTGACAACTTCATGCAACTCTGGTTATCACAATGTATACAAGTAGCATTCATATGGAGATCAAATAAATCAGACAGTAGCCTCCTCAGCCATACTACCTCACAACTAACTAAACAAGTTGTGACATACTCTGCTTCAGCTGTACTCAGTGCCACACAGGATTGCTTCCTGCTAAACCAAGAGATCACACCTAATCCCATATTGAAGCAACACCCTGAAGTGCTCTTCCTATATATGGCACTTCCTGCCCAATCTAAATCAACATAACCCTCCAGTTTAATCTTTTGATTCGCCTCATGCTTGAGCACATAATCAATTGTACCCCTCAGGTACCTCAAAATATGCTTTGCAGCAATCAAGTGAACATATCTTGGATCTGTCAGGAACTAACTCAAGGTGTTCACAGCAAATCAAATGTCTATTCTCGTGTTCGTCAGATACATCGAGGACCTAATCATCTAACAATACATCGTAGCATCAACCACTTCTGATGAAGCATCACTCAACAGCTTCAGGTTCAATGCCATAGGTGTGGTCATGGCCTTGCAATCCATCATCCCGAACCTCTTCAGGATCTCTACTGCATACTTCCCTTGTCTGAGGGAGATTCCATTCGCATTCTGTCACACCTCAATGCCTAGAAAATAGTGCATCATACCCAAGTCCTTCATTTCAAACTCAACATCAAGCTTCCTCTTCATATTAGCAATCAACTCATCCATACTTGTTACAAACAGACCATCTACATACAGTAGGAGCATC
Source organism: Pseudotsuga menziesii (assembly GCA_001517045.1). NCBI lineage: Eukaryota > Viridiplantae > Streptophyta > Pinopsida > Pinales > Pinaceae > Pseudotsuga > Pseudotsuga menziesii. The sequence continues at coordinate 19,889 of LPNX010804799.1, forward strand.
ACTAGGTTGCCATCTTCAACCTTATAGAAAAGGTTAGAATTTTCTTTACTCTTGGTAAAGCCCAAACTAGATAGAAAGTTGTCAATTCTACCGTACGATGTCCTAGGTGCCTGTTTCAAACCATACAGGGCTTTTTTTAATCTACACACATGAGACTCCCTGTCATGTGTCTCAAAACCAAGTTTCTGCTCTACATACACTTGCTCTTCCACTACACCATTCAAGAAAGCAGTCTTGACATCCATTTGGTGTATCTTCCATTTCATCACTACAGCCAAAGCAAGTACTGATCTGATGGAAATGTATCTAGCTATAGGTGCAAATGTTTCTTCATAATCTATTCCTTCTTTCTGTGAGAACCCACAAGCCACGAATCTTGCCTTATACATTAGAGGAAATTTGAGGTCTAAAATGGGCCTCCTAAGGAAAATAATCAAATAATAGTTATTAATTTTGGAGGAAGAATGAAAAAAACTATTTTTTTGTTAGTATTTTTGACATATCTACCTGTGTTTTTACTCAAATTCCAAGCGGGAGAGCTATTTGGCTACAGAATTTAATTCCGCATCCAATGAGTACCCACACTGCATACTTTTGACAGACCTCACTACCGCAAAAATAAGAAATACCTAAAAAAACGTGATGAAGATGTGATCATCACATTTTTATAGGTATTTCTTATTTTTGGGGTAGTGGGGTCCATCAAAAGTATGTAGTGTGGGTACTCATTGGATTCGGAATTGAATTCTGCATCCAACGAGCTCTTCCGCTCGGAATTTGAGTAAAAACACAAGGAGATGTGTCAAAAATACGAACAAAAAAAGTAGTTTTCTTTTATGACAAATATGTAAATTCAACCATTATGGTTAACTCATTTTATTGAAATTCTATTGGTTCCTGAATTCCAACTCACAAAATTTATTTTTGGCATGTTTTCTTATAAGGCCTATTTTAGACCCCAAATTTCCCCTAATGTTTTTCTATGCTACCATCTGCAGCATCCTTGATCTTGTAGATCCATTTGGATGTTACAACTGACTTCCCTTCTGGTCTTGGGACAACATCCCAAACATTGTTCTTCATGATCGATTGATACTATTCAATCATAGCATCCTTCCATTCTTTTCGTTCTGCCACTTCTTCATAATTGGAAGGTTCTTTATTGATAAAGTCACATAGTAAAGCTACATATTCAGAGTAGGATCTGGTTCTCTTTCTTTCTTTGTGATTATCTTCTAGAGCCCCATATCTTTCCGCACCTTGGATAGCTTCCCGTACCCAAGCAGGTTTCCTCTTGTGAGGATTCTTCTCTTAAGGTGGATCTACAGATTCTTGTGGTTCTTCAAATTCTCAACCTTCTTCTTGAGTTTCTTCATTCATGGTTGTATCATGAATTCTGGGTGCTTCTTCTTCTTCAGGTTCTTCAGCAGGTCTCTTTCTAGATTTTTTGTAAGCTGAGTCTTCGTCAAATGTTACATCCCTGCTGATGTTGATCTTCTTGAATCCTGGGAAATATATTCTGTAAGCCTTTGAGCTCTTAGAGTATCCCACAAATATACCCTTCTTTCCTAAAGGATCTAATTTTGTTCTCTTCTCTTTTGGAATGTGTATCTACACTGGACAGTCGAATATTCTGAGATGGCTGAATTCTGGTTTCTTGCTAGAAAAGACTTCTTCAGGTGTCTTGTTCTTGAGTACTCTGTGTGGAGTACTATTATGTACATACACCGTTGTTCCAGCAGCCTCTGCCCATAGATGCATGGGAAGATCCTGATCATGAAGCATTACTCTTGCAGCTTCCATGATAGTTCTATTCTTCCTTTCTGCAACCCCATTTTGTTGTGGATTATATGGAGTGGATAACTCCCTCTAAATCCCCGATTCTTTGCATAAGTCCTTGAATTCATTTGATGTGAATTATCCACCATTATCTGATTGAAAGGTCTTGATCTTCTTTTCTATGTGGTTCTCGATCAAGGCTTTGAATTCCTTGAACTTGCTAAAAACTTCATCTTTTTTCTTCATAAAGTAAATCCATGTCTTCCTAGAAAAGTCATCAATGAAAGAAACATATTATACATACCCGCTTAGTGAACTTGATGACATTCGTCCACATACATCGAAGTGGATGATTTCTAAGATTCCTTTTTCCTTGCTCTCACTACTTGGAAATGTCTTCTTTGTATTCTTTCCTTTCGCACATCCTTTGCAGACCCCTTCATGTTTTGCTTGAATTTTTGGAAGACCTTCAACAGCTTTTCTTTCAAGTGGTAGTGCTCTGTAATGCACATGTGCAAGCCTTCTGTGCCAAAGTTCATTTGGATCTACTGTGTCATGGGCCAAGGCTTGTTCTAGATGGCACTTCAATTTGTATAATCATCCTTCTTGTTCTCTAATCACTATTGCATCATCAATAATCTTTCCTCTTGACCACATGAGGACTTGGCCATCTACAAATGCAACCCTTATGCCCTTTTCATCGAGTGCCGATATGGAGAGAAGATTCTTCTTTAGTCTTGGCACAAACAAGACATCCTTCATTTTCATAGACTTTCTAGAGTCTAGCTTGTAGGAGGATTCACCACTACCTTTTATGGGATATTGGTAGTCATCCCCAAGTTTCACCTTATGGGGTGAATTATGTTCGGATAGTTTCTCAAAATATTACTTGAAATTTGTAATATATTTGGAATCCCCAATATCAATAATCCAATCTTTGCTTCCATGAGTGACAGTTCCCTTGAGAGTGGAGATTAGAACATATTCTTCTTCACTTGAAGAGTCTTCACTTTCTTGTTTTACTTTCTTCATGGGAGGATCATCATCCTCAGCAGTGTGAGCATGATTTCTTCTTTTGGAGTTCTTCTTCTTCTTGGATCCATTCTTATTCATGGGAAAATTTCTAGCAAAGTGTCCTATTTGATTGCATGTATAACATCTGAGTTTGGATGGATCCCTTCTTACAAGATTTTTTTTTGATGAGAATGCTTACCCTGGTGATGATGATTTTCCCTTCTTCCTTTCGTGGAGTGTACTGTGAGAGATTGATATTCACTTCCCATCTTTTCTTCTTGAGATGTTATTCGATCTTCTTCTTGTGAACATTCTTCCCACAATCTACTGAACTTGACTAACTTCTTCCTAGCACAGATTCCTTGGATGAAAGAATCACATGACCTAGGGAGACCATTCAAGGTTGTCATCATAATTTGTGCATTCTCCACTTCTTCATCTACTACTTCAAGTTGTTCTTTGATCTAGGAGACCCTTGTGAAGTATGACTAGATGGTCTCCTCATTCCGGATCTTTACATTCTTCAACTGGTTCCTTAGATTCATCTTCCAGTTGATGTTCTTCCCTTCAAACAGTTTTGTTAGGGCATCAAACATGGCTTTAGGTGTCTTGAGGGAGGACACCTATGGTATGCGGTGATCCTTGATAGAATCAGCAATGATCCTCTTTTCCATAACCAAATTATTCTTATGTAAGGCCTTGGCCTCATCTCCCTCTGGAACTGGAACCTCCTCACTGATATAGGAGTCCAACTCATTTTCTTCCAGGACCAGGGAGATCCCATACTTCCAGGCTCGGAAGCTATCAGATCCCTCAATATTTTCATCAAGATTAGTATGATGAAACATATTAATTAAGAACCTCAAATGGAAATACAAAATATTTAGATCTTACCAGGTTAAGATGTCGGATCTGGATTCAGAACTGAAATTCTGCAATGCTGGTTCAGGAGAAGATTAGGGTTTTGATTTTTTGGATTTTTTCCCAACCAAATGCTTTGATTTTGAGGAGGATATCAATCCAATCCTGGGCTCACTGAAAAATTCCACTTCTGTGAAAATCCCTAATTTCCAACAGCAGTGTCGGGTCCAAAACCGGAAAACCTTAGAATTGGATTCTGCGTCGACAAAAAGATGCACCCTAGGGAGAAGAGTTATTCCAACCTTCTTTTGCTGAAAATATGTGGAGAGAGATCCACAAAGAAGGAAGCCCTAGTTCCCGTAGCTGCATAGTGTCTTATTCTCAGGTTAGCTCTGATACCATGTTAGATTTTTAACATTAAGCTAGCGTTATATTAGGATATTTAACTGAGAGAATAACAAGCACAACAATCAAACACAAGAGACAATGAACACAGCATTTTCCCTTGGGAAAACCATAAATGGAGAAAACCCCGCAACTTCCTCAAAGAGAGAATCAACACCAAAAGTAAAACCCAAAACAGTAAGATGATCTCCTAATAGTAGTAACATTCTTTCTTCCTAGCCCCAATGTCTTCTTCTTCCTCAGCTATGCACTACAACTGAGTGTGAGTGAGTGTGTGGTAAATAGAGAGGATAGCTCTCTATTTATACTAATTCCTGACTTGACTAAACCCTACTAGGGAAAACTTCACTAAGTGAGTCTAACAACCCTAGTGCCCCGAAACTGCGGGAACTTTAAGCGTTGAACAATAGGAGGGTTACCCACCTTGACTTGACATGACTTGTTTACATTATAGAAACTCTCGATAGGAACATCGGGGAATGACATGACTCAAGTACATTACAAATACATCCTGGAATAAACATTATGTTACAATACATAAGAAATACAAGTGAATACATTCTGAAGTTACAATTACATCAACAAAATTGCCTACCATTTGTTTATATAGTGTACTAGTAATTGTTGGTCCATCTTCATTCTTGGTTAACTTGGTGCCAAGAGAAATGGGTGTTTCTGCTAGTTTACATTTATCAATTCTGAATCTGTGAAAAACATCAGTAGCATAATTATGTTGGTAGGTAAAAATACCTTTATCAGTTTGAGTCACTTCAAGACCAAGGAAGTACTTCATCAGTCCTAGATGAGTCATTTCAAATTCTTTTTTCATGACTATCCTGAAATATTCAAGCATCAGATTACCAGCGTAAATAATTTCATCAACATAAAGACATACCATCAAAATTTTACCTTTCTATGTTTTTATATACACCATGAGATCATTGTTGCTTCTGCTGAAACCATTTTTGATGAGATAGGAGTCAATCCTAGTGTACCAAGCTTAGGGAGCTTGTTTTAGGCCATACAAAGCCTTTTTCAGCTTATTCACTTGATCTTCACAACCTTTAATAGTATAACTAGGTGGCTGGTTTACATAAACTTCTTCTTCAAGAATTCCATTAAGAAATTCATGTTTCACATTCATTTGATATAAAGGTCATCGATTTTGTGCTGCAGTGGAAAGCATAGCTCTGATGGTATCCATCCTTGCTACAGGAGAAAAGGTTTCACCATAATCTACAGCATACATCTTTGCATATCCTTTGGAAACCAACCTTTCCTTGTGCTTTTTAAGTTCTCCTTTTTCATTCAGTTTGGCCTTATAGACCCATTTGACTCCAATACTAGTTTTGTCTACATGGATGTCAACAAGATCCCAGATCTATTTTTTTTTCTATTGCATCAATCTCTTAATTCATGGATTTTACCCACTATGCATCCTTCACTACTTCATTAAAATATGTGGGCTGACGAGAGAATAGAGAATACTGAAGTTGCTCATCAAGAACTGGAGTATGGTCGTAAACTCTCTAAAGTTTCTAGTTTTATGGTTCTGTGGTGGACTCTCTATTGTTGCTTCTTCCTTCTATACGTCAAAATCTTGGAAGTATGATAAGTAGATCTAGCTAATTTGAATGTTCTTCATGTTGTATATTTGAAGGGTCACTCCAGCATTTGTCTTCAATGAACTTTATGTTTCATCTCACCATAACATTTTTGGTGACATGATTATACAGTTTATATGCCTTGTGTTGTTCACTGTAACTAGTGAAAATGCAATGCTAACTTTTCTTATCCAACTTTTTCATGATCTCATCAAATATATGTGCAAATGAAACAGAACTGAAAATTATGAGATGTGCAGCACTAGTCTTAATTCCACTCCATTATTCTTCACGAATATTTTCCTAGATAGTCACCGTGGGTGATATGGAGCAAGTAGATTGAGCAACAAACAACTTCATCCCAATACTCATCTAATAACTTCTTATGTGAAAGAATTCTATGGACCATGTTCACGATGGTGCAGTTATTTCGTTCGACAACTCCATTCTGTTGTGGAGTGTATATAGTGGTGAACTATCTCTGGATGCCATGCTCCTTGCAAAAATATGAAAATTCATGTGAATCATATTCAACTCCACCATCTGACCTAAGCATTTTAATGAACTCTATAGACTGCTTCTCGGTGAGAGCCTTGAACTCTTTGAGCATGGAGAAGGTATCTGATTTTTTCGTAAGGAAATAAATCCATGTTTTCCTCCTAAAATTGTCAATAAAGGTCAGAAAATAAAAACTACCTCCTATAAATTAGGTTTGCATGGGACCGCAGAGGTCTGTATGAACTAACTCAATATGTTCTTTGGCTCGATATGTGGAAGTGGGTAAACTATCCCTTTTATTTTTACCAGTGATGCAATTCTCATAGGTGTTGGATTGTTCATGAATAATCGGTAACCCTTTGACCATTGATTATTTCTGTAGAAGATTGAAACACTTGAAGGGAATATGACCGAATCTATAGTGCCATAACCAAGATTCATCTTGACTGGAAACTGAATGAGCTACATACTGTGGAAGGTTTGCACTCCTAATACTGAGAGGAAATATTCTGTTCTTGGTCATTTCAACTTTAGCAATGAGTCTCTTAGTGGGGTGCTTATCTTAAATAGCACAGTATGTATCATAAAACCTAATATCATACTGGTTCTGAAGTAATTGCCCTATACTGATCAAATTTACATTCAAATGAGGTACATAAAACACCTCATGAATGAATTTCTTTTCATTTTGCTTTGTAAGATCAGGGATAGTACCTTTTTCTTTGGATGGAACTAGAAAGTCATCTCCTAGCTTGATATTCGTGACAACAGAGAAATCCAAACGAGAGAATAGGGACTTGTTTTTAGTCATGTGATTGTTGAAACCAGTATCTAGTAGCCATAAATTTGAGCTACGGTGTTCTTTAGTTGTTTGATACGACAAAAACATCACCTCTTATGAGCCTTCTTCTTCTTTCGAGACATTAGCTTTGCTACTATTCTGATTACTGTCTGGTCAGTTTGCTTCTTTCTGCATTCTTTTTCATAGTGCCCATACCTATTGCAGTAGTTACGCTGAACATTGGACTTATTGGCCCATCTCCTTCCTAACCCCCTCTAACCTTGAGATTTGTGAGAGTGATATGAGTGATCTGATTGTTTATGACTCTGACTGGTTTTCTTCTCTGCAGGTGGAGACCCTTGACCTCTTCTTCCTCTACCTCCTCCTCCTCTTCCCCGACCTCTGTTGAGGAAAGATTGGGTGCGGAAAGCAATGGTCAACGACTCTTCTTCTTGATTGAGTCGAGATTCATGAGATAGAAGAGATCCAATCAACTCTTCTAGGGTGAATTGAGACATATCTTTTTCCTCTTCTATGGAAGTCACTACCATAAAAAAAATTCTTGGTGTGACATTGAAGAATTTTTTGAACAACAATCTTTTGTTCTATTGGTTCACAATAGGTTTGGAATTGGGTCACAATACCTGAAACCCTAGTCATGAACTGATCTACAGTTTCTGACTTTTTTATCTTCAAACTTTCAAATTGAAGGAATAGGGTTTGTAGTCTTACCATTTTAACATGATCAATTCCCTTATAGGCCAATGCAAGCCGATTCCAAGCTTGATATCCATTGGTGTCTCTTGAGATCCACAGGAAAATGGAATCCTCAATGCAACTTTGGATCAATCATGTGGCTATGAGATCTCAGTCTCGGTGAGATTCGACAACATTCTTCTGGGCATTACTCATAGCGGCCAGAGAAGTCGCATAAGGTTCTTTAAACTCGGTTTCCACCATATCCCAACATTTGTTGAGCTGTATAAATGTCTCCATTTTTATAGAACAAAACTCATAGTTGGGCCTGGTTAGAAAAGACCCAGAGATCGGCTTCAATGTGTTTGTACTAGCCATATGATACGACTAAATAACAAAAAATTTCCTTAGCCTTTCTCCTTTTTTCCTTGATTTTCTCCCTCTTTTTTTTAATTCAATAAAATAGAGCACCACTCCTTCTTCAATGGCAGAAAGTGATGAGGGGGTGTTGTGGCCAAAATTTGTAAGAGTTGGAGTTTTGCCACGCTTTCCAAATGCAAGTATAGCAGTGGTAACATTCGTATCCTCCTCACAAGTGGTGGTGACACTGCTCTTTCACTTTGTAAAATGTGTGGTTGCCTATGTTGGTAATGTTCTTCTAGAAAGGAAAGAGAGTGGTGGTATTCCCATAAAAATAATGACGGATGAACTATGGAATAAATAACAAAATCACCACTTTTTTCAATCTGGAAGAAAAAAAAATTACAACCCCTTCTTTTAGGGTTAGGGAAAAGGAAACCCAAGTTCAAATCTAGAAAATTAAAAAAAGATAATGTGCCCTAGCTCGGGAGGAATGCAACCTCCAAATGGATTCGGAGTGTGAGTGATTTCCACTCTGTGAAAAGGCTTACCCAAACAATGGATGGATTAGGCACTAAGCTCTGATACCGTGATAAAGAAAAGAATGTAACACACAAAACCACTATGGGAATGTTGAATGTCTTCTCATTATTAGACCGAGTATAAATAGGAAATATGTAAGAGCAATATTGTGGGTGAATACCATAGACCAAAAAATACCATGGGACACCCAACTCAGTAACTAAGTATAGGTGAGATTACACTCTTCAACAATAAAGCCATAGTTAAGATGGATATATGCTCGTCTAAAGTCAATAAAGTTGAATAATGTTAATGGAATTGATTCTAATTATTTGTTATTTCTAGGCATAGAGTTCAACAATTGAGATCTGTTGATGTATATGTAACTTCGGAATGTATTCTTATATGTATTTTATATATTGTAACCCGATGTTTATTCCGGGATGTTTCTATTATGTATTTGAGTCA